>PVIW01008179.1:0-63845 GCA_004026585.1 Noctilio leporinus
GAATAGGCCTTCAGTGGTCAGGGGGAACGGGGTTGGGGGGAGGGGGGAGGGGGAGGCAAGGAAGGGGAGCAGCTTAGACAAGAACCTAGTATAAAGGAACCATGGACATGGACAACAGATGGGATTGACTTTGGGGGGAATGGGTGGATGGGGAGGGGGACAGAGGGGAGCAAAAGGGGATGGATGTAATACAACAAAAATAAAATTTTATTTTATTTTATTTTATTTTTCAACAACAATAAAATTTAAAAAAAAAAAGATACAGGTGGCTGAATGGATTACAAAACAAGACTCTTACATATGCTGTCTACAAGACTCACTTCACATAGAAAGATGCACACAGACTGAAAGTAATGAAAAATGATATTTCATGAAATGGAATTTTTAAAAGCTAGGATAGCAATACTTATATCAGACAAAATAGACTTTAAAACAAAAGCAAGAGATAAAGAAGGATCCAAAAATTCCACTTCTATTTATTCAAAGAAACCCAAAACACTAAATCCAAAAGACATAAACATCCACATGTTTTTTGAAGCATTATTTACAACAGCCAAGATGGAGAATCAACCTAAGTGTCTATCAACAGATGAATAAAGAAGCAATTAATATCTATACAATGGACTATAACTCAGCCATAAAAAAAAAAAAGAATTCTGGCCCTGGCTGATGGCACAGTGGATAAGGTGCCAGCCTGTGAACCCAGAGGTCCCTGGTTCGATTCCAAGCCAGGGCACGTAACCAGGTTGCAAGCCAGATCCATAACTGGAGGCAGGTGAAAGGCAACCACACATTGATGTCTCTCTCCCTCTCTGCCTCTCTCCCTAACCCTCTCTCTCAAAATAATAAATATTTTTAAATAAAAAATAAGTAAAAATAAAAAGGACATAATAGTATATGAATTATATCTGAATAAAACTGTTACTGAAAAAATGAAATAAAACCCAATATGTAACTTAAGTCACACACTTTAAATACAAAGGTACAGAGAGATCAAAAGTACAAGGATATAAGATTTAACATTTAAACACAAACCAAACAAAGTCTGGCATAGTTATACCAATGTTAGGCTTTAACAAAAGTAGCATCACTAGAGAGAGGCATTTCATAGTAATTTTGAAAATTAATCCAGTAAGAAAATACAACACTTCCAAATCTACATATATCCATGTGATAAACTGGGATATGTTTATTCAGAAAATACAAATTTCACTTTACCTCTTATTAAGGCGTCCACTCTCTTTAATGTTGGGCTTGGCCATGTTACTTGTATCATCGGTCAATAAATTATCAGTGAGAGCGACATGAGCAAAGGCTGTAAACACATCTGCACAGTTTGGATGGGGTCTTGTGCTAACTGACCTGCCGTAAGAAGAGAATGCTCCTGGTAGCCTTACCCCATCAGCAGGGGCTGCAAAACAACGACACATGAAGTAAAATTAAACTCAACCAGCAGCCTGAAGCAGAACTAGCCAGTCAACTCCAGGCCTATGAACTAAAAATAAATGCTTGTTGCTATATTCCAGAGACTTCTGAGGTTGTTATGCAGCAAAAGCCACTAATAAGCCAACTAATACAATCTGAGGCAGGTTAGTAAGAAACTAGGAAAATTCTCTGGCAAGTAGAATGAGGAAACTGAGACAAATGACTGAACAAACTGCCAGAACAGCTGAGCAGTTTTAACAGCCATCTGATAAATCACAAGACTCCATCCTCACCAAATACATCTAAGACCAAGTGGTTTAAATCACCTTAGTCAGAGAGAGACGATACAAAAATAAAATAAAATAAAAAATCCAATTAGAGCCAGACTAATCCAAGATAAAGGTAAAACTAGCCAGAAAATGTTATTACATCAATATACTAAATAACACACCCAGAAATCTAATGAATATTCTATTGAAATCCTCTCCTGAGACCTCCCCTAAATTTCCCACCTAAAGAAAACAGAAAAAACCTCAGGACAAAGAACCCTGCTAGAACTCTTCTTTGAGTTCACCCCCCACCACCCTTTCCTCGGACTGGATTACACTTCTTCTATCCTAAACTCTAAGCATCCTGATGAGACTGGCACCCAGGGGAGCAATGGGTGGGGGCAGCTGGTCCCAGGTTACCTCCTGACCCCGTTTCTAGAGTCCCTCCTTCACCTCACTGTCTCAAGCTCTAATAACCTTAATCTCACGTGCACCTGGACTTACATTTTGACATTTTTCCCATACGAGTTAAGAACCAAGAAAGGTACCGGATTCCACTGGGTCAGAGCCAGCCCCCAGCATGAAAAAATCCCAGTAACACAACCCAATAACATATCAAAATTTATAATACAAAAATTAACAAAAACTGAAATAAGAAAGTGGACAGATTTACAATTACTGTGGAAATTTCAAATACCTCTTTTAATGGCTGATAAAGCAGAGAGAAAAATCTATGGGAACATAGAGGAAATGAATATCCAGTTTGGTTTCTAATGACGAATCAGTCCCATCTTTCCTTGGTTAATAATAAAATCTGAATAAGTTGCACAGAAAAGATTGCAGCAGAGGTATTCTTTATCATGTTCTGACAAACAAAGCTAAAACTGATGTTAAGTCCCACCCATGTGTAGCTGATTTTTAAGCGGAAATTTAGCTTTAAAAAATGTGCCCACCCTGGTCAGGTGACTCAGTTGGAGAGTCACCCAGTACACCAAAAGGCTGCTGGATGGGGGTCCTCAGATTGGGACACCTAGGGGTGCAACCAATCAATGTTTCTCTCTCACATCAGTCTCTCTCTCTCTCTCTCTCTCTCTCTCTCTATCTCTTTTTTTTTTTTTTTTTTTTAATGTGCCCTTCATGCCTCCTTCACACATTTGGGATGAAGTCAAGTACAGTACTTAGGCAGGTAAAATACTAAATATCACCCCCCTTTTCTGCTTCCTTTCACGGGTATACGATACCCAACTTGGGTAAGCCCCAGCTTTCTCAAAGCCTAGGCCCCTCTCACATGAATATAGTGCCTGGCAAAACCATTCCACTGAAACTACTTAACCAAAGTCAAAACTATCTCCATATTGCCAAATGCAATGGTCAATTCTCTAAGGTCATCTTAGCCTCTTACTTGCCTTTGACACATTTGACTGTGGTCCTTTATTAAAACCATAGTCTTTCTCAGCTTTAAGGCACTATGCTTTCCAACATTTGCACCTATCACACTATCAGCTTCCTGTCAGTCTTCTTTGCTGGTTCTTCAGCTCAGTCTCTAAATGCAGGGGTTTCACAGGGTTCAGTGCTAAACTCTTCTCTCTTGCTTAAACTACACATGATCTATAGTGATCTCATCCAATCCCGTGGCTTTCCATACCATTTATACATTAATTTTACCTCCAACCCTGACTTACTCTCTGAGCTCCAGATTCCAATTGCCTATTTCATGTCTCCTCTTGAGTCTATTAGAGCTATCTCAGACTGAACATGCCCTAAACAGAACTCTCAATTTTGTCCATATCCTTCACTAGTCTGTTCCCCACAACAAGTGCTAAGGAGAGAAGCCTTGAAGTCATCTTTGCCTTCTTTCTTTTCCTGACAGCAATATTTCATCAGCAAGTCCTATAAATGCTACCTCCAAAATTTATCTCCTATACTTCTTTCCATCTTTAATGGTACTACTAAATTCCAAGGTATCAAGCACATTTCACTGAAACACTATTATTACCTTGCATCTAGCCATTTCCACTTCTGGCCCCTTAAAATCCATTCTCCTCTATGTGAAGTGAGTCTTGTAGACAGCATATGTAAGAGTCTTGTTTTGTAATCCATTCAGCCAACCTTTTAAAAATGCAAATCAGGTCATGCCACTTCCTAATGGAATCCATCAAATGCCTTCCTACAAATCTTAAAATAAAGCTTCCACCTGTTCTGCCCCTGCCTGCCCACTTTCATCTCCTACAACTCTGCCTCACAAGCACTATATATACAGCAGTCTGGAGCCCCTCTGTCAGGACAGAGAATACACAGAATTTCTCTTACCTTAAAGCACTTGTGCTCTGGGCTCCTCACAAAGCTAGATGCTTCTTAGCTTCTAGGTCTCAAGTTAAAAGTGATCTCAGAAAAGTCTACCCTATCCAAATTAGGTCTCTCCTGTTATTCTCTAATATTCTTTGTACTTACCACTTAGCACTTATCACAACCAAGGTTATTTTATTAATTTTCTATCTTTTCAAGTATATATAAATATGAAAATTTGGTAACACAGATTCTAGGTCTGTTTTTCACTGCTTTATCACCAGTGCCTAAAATAATGTCAAAAACAAAGTTGGGAATGGGTGGGTGGGGAGGGGGAGAGAGGGGAGCAAAAAGGGGATGGATGTAATACAACAACAATAAAATTTAAAGGAAAAAAAAACAAAGTTGGTACAATATGAAGCTGTCACATGCCACTAAAAGGGGCCTGAAGATCCCTGTTCTCAGGTATTCAGAATATTAATTCTAAAATAAATAATTCAGTTTAACTTTATGACACATTTATCCAGATCTTTTCTCCCTATAACCTTAGTGAGGCTTGGCACCTCTAAACTCCAGAGAAGAGATGATTCAAAAGCACAGGGGCTTTCCCATTCTGTTTGCCAGGAGACCTCACAAGTAAACCTTGGTGTGTCCAGTCCCTTTTGATGCCATGCTTTTGAAAGCCAGGTTATCTGGTGGTTTACTGTTACTAACAGAATTTTTTTCAGTAAAAAGGGTGTGAGCCCATTTTAAAAAGAAAACCTGACAACCTGAATCAGCTGCCACCACAGAGACAGGGCTGGCCTGACCCCAGAGGACACCCACACAGCACTGAGATTGTCACTTTGCCTGGGCCATCGCAGGTTCCCACCCTTCGGGCACCTCAGCAAAGCAGAACCTGCTCTGGTTCTGCTCTCTTGGACTTTCCAAGGGAAGCCAGGGAAGGTGGGGGTAGGAGCCAAAGTCTGTACCTGACAGCATTCGATGGGCTTGGCACTTTACCTAAGTCACCTCATCTAGCCTGATGAGTCAGCTGCAGCATTACTCCCATTTTATAAACAAGAACACAGGCACTCAGGAAAGTGATCTAGTCATGGTCATATAGCTAGCAGGGAAAACAGTGGAGCCATGGTCCAATGCTCAGCCTATTGCTGAAATTACCTAAAAGAGACCCCCCCAAAAAAAGTAAACAGCCTGAATGTGACCTAAAGCTAGTCTGGATGAAATCGTTGTAAAGGATTCTCTATAGTTTTCCAGTAGTCCCTCCATCTCATTTAGGTTTTCTCCAAAAGGTAGAAACAACATTCTGTAAGGCAGTTAGTTCTTCCCAACTGATATGTAAACTTTTTGGCAAAGAGGCAGTGATGGAGAAGAAACCCAAACCACAGGAAAAACATGATGCATCCTGCAGTATCAGTTTTGCTCCTGGAAAATAACCTGAGTCATCTGTTATTAAAATAAATCAGCCCTGGCTGGTGTCACTCAGTGGACTGAGCGTTGGCCTGTGAACCAGGGGTTGCTGGTTTGATTACCAGTCAGGGCACATGCCTGGGTTGTGGGCCAGGACCCCAGTTGGGGACATACGAGAGGCAGCCACACACATTGATGTTTATCTCCCTCTTTCTCTTCCTTCCCATCTCTCTAAAAGTAAATAAGAAAAATCTTTAAAAAAAAAAAAAAAAAAGACCAATATATTGTGGTAAAATACCAATATATTAAGTAAAATGCAAAATTCACATCACTAAGTTTAAAAAAGAATTTATCCACTCACAGGAGCCAATTAAGGTAAAGTGAAGAAATAAAGGACAATCATTTGAAATTTTTTATTACTTTATCGTCAGAAAAGTAAAAATTAAAAAGCCTGCCTTAAAAAAAAAAAAAAAGGCCTGGCTAACAAGGATAGCGAACTGGACATCTAAGGAACAAGATAAAATTTAAAAAGTTAAATGTATGTTTTTAAACCAAACAAAATCCTAAAAATTAGAAAAGTTGCCTTTAATTGAAAACCACAAAGCACAAATTATACAAATCATATTAATATTTAACAATAAATGAGATAATGATGATCTTGCCCCTCCGTTTTTCATTTGTTTTTGGTTCCTGACAATTAAGCAAAGCATGACATCTGTTGAGTCACAGAAGAATGAAAACTTACTAGTCAAGTATTATTTATATGGCCCTATCACTGTACCTTTTGGAAACCACTATCAATATAAAACTTTTAAGCCTGTAATACTACGTGGCAGGGAACAATGGAGACTAATCATAACCTATTATATCAAAACTTAGATAAAGATAAATCAGCCTTCCTAGCTTCATTAGTAAGTCACTTCCCTAAAGGATCTGCTGTAGGAAAATAAAGTTAATGATGCCATTATTTAATAGTTTTGAGTCCTCTCCATCAATCTATGCAGTCATTGTTGAGCATGTTTTAAACACTCAAAAATGAGCTACAACAGTGACAGCTATTAAGGTTAGAGCTTTGAGCTTAAGAATAGCTCAACTTTCAGATGAAATTTTACCCTATTAGTGAATTGTCTTCTTCCTTTTCAAAAATATAATTACTTTCCTTTGGCTTCCTCCACCCAACCAAAAAGCGCTCCTTACTCAAATAGCTTTCCCATACCACCTACCACACTTCAGAAATCCCTCTTATTGAAGTTACTTCTTTGATAGAAAGATGGATTTTCAGAATTCTCTTAGAAAACATAAAATTGGTGATGTGTCCTATTAAATCAAGAATATCCTTTCAAATACAAGCATTGGTTAGTTGATCACTTACAATGTGATAGCACTAAGGGGAACATTAGATTCATTTTCACATTTAACCCTCATAAGAAACCTATGGAATAACTGTCATTATCTCCATTTTAGAGAGGGGGAAACAAACAGGGAGATTTGGTAATTTGTTCAAAGTCACATCTGTAAATAGTAAAGCAGCAAACTGAAGCCAACTCTGCCTGACTCAGGAACACAAATAGCTAAAATCTTAAAATGTAGGGTTCTGAAGAAATCCAATAGGAAACAGTATATTTTAATGATAACAATAAAAGCAAGGCAGTACTAATGATTTTTATAAAGTGCTTAATAAATGCCTAGCACAATACACCAAGAGCTTTACATTGATTATCTCACATTTTCCTACTGCCTTCTTAAAATTTGTGTAAAGGCAAATTAGTACTTAGTAGGAAAACTTGGAAGAGGAAGACTGAAAAAGCAGATTCTGAATAATTTACAATTTTATCAAAGTTTACCCTTATTAAAAATAATTTTAATAGTCTTCGAAATTTTAAAAAGCCATTTCTGAGGGTAATGAATGAATGTGAATAAGTAATTTATCCTCAGAAATTAATAACAGCCAATAAATGTATGCAAAATGTTACCCTCACTAGAAATCAAAGAGACACAAATTGACAAAGAAACCATTCTTTAGCTCACCAAAAATGTGAATTTTTTTAGAATTATTACTTCCACCACTGGCAAAGGCATGGTGAAATAAGCACTCTCATATGCTGCTGATGAAAATATAAATTTGTATAACCTTTCTGGAGGGCAATTTGGAGTTATATATTGTTGGCCACAAAAATTATAACACTCTTTAACCATTTAATTCTAATTCTGGGAATTTATACTAAGGAATAAGCATAGCAAAGATTCATGTATTATTTTAATGTTATTCATATATTATTTTAAATCATAATAAAATTATAATACCTGCATGTACTGAAATAGTATTTAATTATTCCAAGTCATTTTTCCAAAAATTCTACCACCATGAAAAAGTGTTCAAAACAAATCAAATGAAAAAGATGTTTAGAGGTCTATTGCTGGGGGGTTACATCACCTTTAATATTTCTTCATCGTCAATGTCTCTTTTAAATGATCTATAACTAAAATTTACTGTTATTAAAATTTTTTCATCCAAAGTTTAATTTTTATTAGTTTTTTCTCTAGTACAAATCTTTTGGGTAGAAATACATTCGCACCTTTTTTAAATGATTAAAAATAAGATCACTTTGGGGGAGGGAAAAATACTTAAACTTAGAAAATATACTGCATTTTTGCTTTTATAGATAATTTTAAATAGTCGGATTATCTAAGTTCCATAAGATTTTGAACAAAGAAGAATAAACACTACAAATGGAGCCTGTGCAAGTGCCTTGAATATAACACAAATTAATTCATGTATTCTGAATATTAATTAAAGCCTCATGGGAACATGAAAGTAAATCTGAAAACTGACAAAGTAACATTTAAGAACTAATGAATCTATAAAAATCATAAAAGTATTTTTAATTAATAACTTCATAATATAGTACTTGCAAATGTTTAGATGGCTTTTTAGACTGAAATAAATCCAAGTTAGCAAAGATCTGAGAATCTTCTACGCTCCATGTACCATAAGAATTCATCACAAATGAGATGGTATATACCACTTCTGCACTTCAGAGACTGGAATTCTAATGGACAAGTCAAAACACTAATTACAGAACATTTTCTTAACTTCTTATACTAACACTATGAGCAAAATTGTGCTCATTCCTACACCTGTAAGTAAGGGACATGCACTGTAGAGTGGGACACATTTGCACCCAACTACTAGTTCTGTCATGTGATCTTGGCAAAATAAGGAACTCTCTGGGCTTCAATAGCCTCAATCTGAAACACTTCTAGCAATAATACCTACCTAGTATTAAGGCTGAAATAAAATATCTCATTTGATACACGGTAAATGTACAATATATGTTAGATATAATTATTCTAACAAATATCTTTCACAGATTTAAATTTTTCTTTCCATAATAAAAATACAGGTTCCACTTCTAGTACTGGCAGAGTTGCTTATATAAACTCTCCCAAAACAAATGTTGTAAACAGTGAACAAAATATAAAAAATATTTAAGGGAAATTAGCAACCAAAATCAGACGAAAATGGAAAGGAATCAATCCTTGAAAGAAGACAAAAAACCATGTGCCAAGAATTGTAGGCACATGGCTTTTTGTCTGAGAACATTCCGAGTCCACACGGTGCAAGGGCAGACTTGCTCAGCCAGAGAGAAAGCCACAGTCTTACTGGCCTGAGGATTAGGGGATGAACTTGTTTGTTATTAATTTATTGTCTCTAAGCTCTAAATTCTCCCTTCAATACCTGCTCTGCAATGACACATGGAATTCTCCTTTACAGTCAACATGATATTGAGCTTTCTCAGTAGAGGGCACTGAAGAACCGTTGCAGGAGGAAGAAGCACTCCTGATTATTTTTCTGGTTACTGCATAAATCAGCAGCGTCAACATGAGGACATCTGGTGGCACTCTGCTCTAGTTGAGAGCTAAGAATGAGCAGTCCCTTAACAAATTCATAGACAGTCCCCAGCTCAGCCTGTTAATCACCTTTCTGCAGCTCTCCCAACGCAAATGCTGCATACTCTAGGCCTCTTGCCCACACTCTAGGCCTTTGCTCCTGCTCGTTCCTTCCCCTGGAGGTCTATACTCCCGGCCTCCTGCTTGTCCTGTGTTCCCACATGACTGTTACCAGAGTGCCGTGACAGTGTGAAACTTGCCTGTGCCCAACAGTTGCTGCAAGCTAGCCCAGACACTGGCCCAGACAAATGAGAAACTTCTCTGCTGTCCAATGGGCTGCAAACTACACCTTCTGCCACAAGGTCTCCAGGCTTGGGGAAGGTTCACCTTTCCAATTTTGTCCTTTCTTGGGTACTCGCTCTAAACTTTAGGCTACTCTAGAGAATTCATTTAAATCATAAGTACACTGTTATCATTGCTTAATAATTCTTTATATTAAACAACCCCTAAGTCACAGTTTCTTGATTCGACCCAGACTGTCACAGAATTATGATAGGGTATGGTCCAAGGAAACAGAACCCTAAAATGAAATTATGGGACTGATTCATTTGGGCCTTTGTTTTTGAGGGAAGTAGAGCTCCTTGCCAATAAGAAATGGGATACTAATAACATCTGGGATGCAATGGCATCAAAGTTAATCAAAATACACCTGTTGTAATAAAGTGCCAACTGAAACAAGTGACTAGAGTCACAAGTGGCTGATACACCTCACAATTTCACAAAGGTATGCATTTTGTAATCCCAAGAGTAATATATTAAAAATTGCAAACAAGTTAGCTAAAAAAAATCAATACAAAAATTGAAACAGAGTATTCCAAATTCACATATCATAATTCTGTAATAGCTTAACATCATACAGCAACATTTTGATTTACACTATCAGTCTATTATCAATAGAAACAAATTTTATTTGCTTTCCAATGTCTGTACAACACCCTCTATGCTCTTCTTTTTGTTTATTCTTCAAACAAATCACTCTAAAGAAAAATTTAAACACATGCCTAAAGTATCCATAGAAATGAAACTGAAATACATAAATGAGCAAGGAGACATGTAAATAAAAATAACAATAACATGTAATCAACATAAAAGAGTAAAAGCCTGAATTTTCTTAAATCACAATAAAGTAAAAGGACAGAGCTGCTTATTCAACATAATAAGAGTTATATAAGAGGTCTCTCTGGAAAGTACCCAACTACGTACTATGAAAAAGACACATTTATTGAAGAAGATACAAGTAACATTGGACAGAGGACAATGACACCTCAGTCTCCTTAAAGTAGGCAACTTGAGACCTCACACAGTTCCAGTCACAATCAGCTACCCCATCATATTTTCCTGAATCTCATCAATGGTCTGAAATCTCTTCCCTTTCAAAGGTGATTCTAGTTTTGGGAAAAGCCAGAAGTTGCAAGGCACCAAATCTTGGCTGTAGGGGGGCTGAGTCAGCTGGGTGGTTTGATGTTTCACAAAAATATCTGCATGAGACATAATGCATAAGCAGGTGCATTGCTGTGATGAAGCTGCCAGTCACCAGTTGCCCATAGCTGTGACCTTCTAAATAAGCCATACAGTTTCTACAGAGGAATATTCAAACAATGCAAAATTTGATGCAGATTTATGGCCCTACTCACTCAGTCATTTTGAATGTGACAGCCTCACAGTACATATGCTCACTCAATGACACCTACCGCCCCCACTGACTAGTACAGTGAAGTCACCATTGTTCACTCATGTGCATCCCAGTCCACTGTCCTTGGCTGCCAGCTTACATCAACGTCACGCAATCCGTTCTCATTATATTAACAATGGTTGGACTTTTTCTGGACAGACCTCATATATATTTATACAGATCTTACCCTAAAAAACAGCATCCTACTTAATAAAGAAACTCTAGAGGTATTCCACCAAAGTCAGAAAAAGCCAAAAATATATCCTTCATTACCAGGATTACTTAGCATTGTTTTAAAAGTTAAAAGTTCCTGCAATTAGTTAAGAGAATAAAAGTTTAAAATTTTGGAAGAAGGAAGCAGAATTATATTTGCAAATAATATGGTTTAATTCATGGAAACACAGAGAAACTAAAGAAGCTATTTTTAAAAGCCAATAAAATTAATTAAAAAATAAATGGCCTTCTAACTACTTTAGTAGACACAAAAGAGAAAACTTATTCCACTCATAGGAGAAACAAAAAAAAGATGAACCACCTAAGAACCAAGTTATCAAGGAAAGCGTAAGATCTACATGATAAAATTTCTAAAAGCTACTATAAAGCACTGAACCAATATAATGGTCTATCTCACCTTTAACAGAAAGACGTAATATCAATTCTCTGATCTAGAATTATTTTATTGTTTTATAAGTGTAATGCAATCCCCCCAAAACACCAACAGAACTTATTAGAAATCAAAAACCTTACAACAGAGTAGAATGCAGGTGAGCAACGAAAAATCTCCCTGGATCCCGGGCTGTTGTCTTTGCTAGATGAGCAAGGAGGGGAAGTGTGTCTCAGGAAGCATTTGTGGAAGGCAGGGTTACGGGAAGGAGGCTTTCACTTAATACTAAACCGCTGCAAAGCCAACCTGTGAAAGTCATTAAAAATCCCATTTATAAAACCACCTTGTGTTGTTACTGGCATGACTTAATATATAGTCGGACTCAGAAGCTGAAATTCACATCTCGAATTCATTTTATTTGAAAAGCACATTCGTCCCAGAGAGAAAGGAGAGGCTGCCGAGGGCAATTTATTTGCTGTTCCTTTAATGCTTGTGCTGGCTGTGTGCCCACCATAGACCACGAGTCAGTCCTTTGTTAAGCAAGACGTACATACTCCGCCTTTTTGCCCAAATCACAAATGACAAAGGAAAAGTCAGTCATCCCAGCAGAAGTGTGCTTTGCAATGGGAGGCTTGCATCTGAAACTTAAAAGAGAAGGAACTCTTTCAGGCACCCTCCAGACACAAACTCATGTTTGGCCAAATGAGTCCAAACCTTGAGGGCCTATGCCTAGGGCAGAGCCCCACCTGGACAGCCTAGGAGGGAATCTAGGGGTGGCGAGCCCATGGCAGCTCCTCAATAATCACTTGTTGAGCAAGTGAAGTGTGACTTAGCAGTGTTTTGTGCCTCTGTAATAACAAACTATGTGACCCTTAATGCTCAGCAGTGGGAACCTGTTAACCATTCCTGGGCCTGTTGTAACTTGTGAGAATGGAGAGGACCCCCACTGTCAAACTGGAACTAAAAGACTGATGGGAGCTAAGCAAGCAGCTCTCACTCTGGAGAGAAGAAACGTGGAATCTTCAGTAGATTGAATTCTCGGTAGGTCTCCTTTAGAACAGACTTTTGTTACCAGCATTTCTCACAATGCACAGTCATTTCCACATCTCTCTGGGAGAACAGATTGGAAGCTCCTTGAGGACAGAACATGGGCCTTAATCTTTGTAACTCCATAATTTAACTGGGTACCTTCCTGGTACAGAGTAGGTGATTAATAAATACTCATTGAATGCATGAATGAATGAGTAAACAAAGGAATGATTAGGGATATTTGTAATGCTGCCTAATGAGATTTACTTTGACTTATTAGTTAAGTGATAAACCAAAAGCCCTTGACTGTTTTTGCTTTGTGTACACTAAACATTTCAGTTATTTATACTTCACTATTCTCTGACAGCTCTCTTCAAGCTGGGCAGTTACCACAGAAGTTGCTACACTGGCTAGACAATATGGTTCAGGGTTGCCGGTTCAATTCCCAGTCAGGGCACATGCCTGGGTTGCAGGCTGAATCCTGTCGGGGTGTGAGAGAGGCAACCAACCATACATTGATGTTTCTCTCCCTTCTTCTCTCTCTAAAGATAAAGTCTTTAATAAAAAATAAATAAAAATAAAAACAATTAATAAAACCTACTTATTAAAAAATAAAAAAGGTGCACATGGCTTGGCAAACTGAAAAGGTTAAAATTCACTCCAGACAACCCACTGATTCCATACAACTTCTGAAAATGGCCTGATTGACATCAGGGTATTATTTCTAATTTCCAAGAATTTGCATTTCCTTGGACCTCATGGCCGAAAAAGTAAAATAAAACAAATGAAGTATTTCCTTAGCTTTATAAAGAGACTTATGCCCTGGCTGGTGGCATAAGTGGATAAGGCACCGGCCTGCAAACCAAAAGGTCGCTGGCTCCACTCCCAGCCAGGGCACATACCCAGGCTGCAAGCCAGGTCTCCAGCCTTGGTCCCAGCTGGAGGCAGGTGAAAGGTAACCATACATTGATGTCTTTCTCCCTTTCTGCCTCTCTCCTTTCCCCTCTCTCTAAAAATAATAAGTAAAATCTTTAAAAATAAAAATAAAGAAAAAGAGACTTAAGAAACTAAAAGAGTAAAAAGTAAGAAGACACAAATAAATGGAAAGGTATTCTGTGTTCATGGGTTGGGAGAATTAATATTGTTAAAATGTTTATACTGCCCAAAACAATCTACAGATTCAATCATTCAAATGGCATTTAAAAAAAAATAAAACAAATAATCCTAAAATTTGTATGGAATTACAAGGCTACAAATAGCCAAAGAAATCTTGAGAAAGGAGGACAAAGCTTGGAGGATCACACTTTCTGATTCAAACTACATTACAAAGCAAGGGTAATCAAAAACATGTGTTACTGAAATAAACACAGATACATAATCAATGGAATAAAAGAGAAAGCCCAGAAATATACCCACACGTATATGGTCATTTAACCTATGACAAAGGAGGCAAGAATATACAGTGAGAAAAAGGATAATACACAAAAATCAACTAAAAATTGATTAAAGACATGGACATAAAAGCTGAAATCATAAAACTCCTAGAAAAACAGAGACAGTAGCTCCTGAGTGTTGGTCTTGGCAAGGGTTTGATTGACATCCACAGCAAAGGGAACAAAAGCAAAAATAAGCAAGCGGGACAATACAAAACTAAAAAGCTTCTGCACAGCAAAGAAAACCATCAACAAAATGAAAGGCAAGCTACCAAATGAGAAATAATATTTTCAAATTATATCTGACAAGAGGTTAATATCCAAAATATATAAAGAACTTATATAACTCAATAGCAATAATAATAATAATAATACAATTTTAAATGGGCAGAAAATATAAACAGGCTTTTTTTTTTTTCAGAGAAGACATAAAGATGGCCAACAGATGCATGAAAAGATGCCCAACATCCCTAATCTACAGGGAAATGCAAATCAAAACCGCAAGATATCACCTCATACCTATAGAATGGCTATTATCAAAAATGACAAGATAATAAGCATTAACCTTCCTAATGCTTATTATCTATGAAAAAAAGGTTTTATCTATCAAAAAAAGGAACCCTTGTGCCCTGATGGTGGGAATATAAATTGGTGCCGCCACCATGAAAAACAGTATGGGGGTTCCTCAAAAACTTAAGAAGTACAAGTTAAAAATAAATAAAATACACTTCAACATAAATAAATAAAAATAGAACTACCATGTGATCCAGCCATTCCACTTCTGGTATTTATTTGAAGGAAATAAAAATACTAGCATAAAAAGCTACATGTACCCCCATGTTCACTGCAGGATTGTTTATCATAAACAGCTAAGGCATTGAAGCAGCCCAAGTGCACATCAATGAATGAATGAAGAAAACATGTATATGGACATATACAATGGAACACTAATTCAGCCATAAAAAGGAGGACAGATTGCCATTTGCAACAACATAAATGAAGCTTCAGGGCATTATGCTAAGTGAAATAATTCAAACAAAGAAAGACAAATACCATATGCTTCATGTACATGCAGAATCTAAAATAATAATGAACTCATTGATACAGAGAACAGATTGATGGGTGGCATAGGCATGGATGGTGCATGGGCAAAATGGGTGAAGGTGATCAAAAGGTACAAACTTTCAGTTATGAAAGTAAATACGTCATGAGGATAGGATGCACAACAAGGTAACTCTAATTAACAATGCTGTGTTGTATATTGAACATTGCTAAGACAGTTGATCTTAAAAGCTCTTGTCACAAAAAAAAATTTGTAATTATGTGTGATGATGGCTATTAAGTAGCCTTATTGTGGTGACCATTTCATGATGCATACAAATATCAAATGATTATGTTGTATACCTGAAACTAATGTTGTATATCAGTTATATCTCAATTTTTAATGAAAAAAAAATAAAATTCTAACTAAGAGTAAGTTATATACATATAAAGGTTTCCTGAAATTATTGAGAATTCTTCTTACTAACCAATAATAAGAATATAAATAACCCATTAAAAACACACACACAAACTGAGGAGATATTTTACAAAAGAAGATAATACTACTGGTCAGTAAGTATAAGGAAAGATGTCCAACATTACTAATCAGGTTAAAGCAAATTAAAGCCACAATGAAATATTTCTATATACCCACTCAAAAGCTAAAATTAAAAAGACTGACACCACCATGTGTTGACAAGGGTGTCACACAATTAAAACTCTACACTGCTGGTGGCTGTGTAAAATGATGCCAACACCTTGGAAAACAGTTTGTTAGTTTCTTTAAAGATAAATATAAATTTACCATGTGACCCAGTGATTCTACATGTAGGTAATTACCTAAGAAAAATGAAAACTTATGTACACGTAGAGACTTATACTTGAATATCCACAGTTTTACTAATATTTTTTTAAAAAAAACTAACCCAAGGTCCATTAACAAGTGAATAATAAGTAAGTTGTAGTGTATCTAGACCACCGTAATAGAATACTATTCAGCAATAAAAAGGAGTGAATGACTGGCCTCACCAGGTGGCTCAGTTGGTTGCAAGCCAGATTTCCGCTCAGGGCACAGACCTAGGTTAGGGGCTGGATCCTGGGTTGGGGCACCTGTAGGAGGCAACCGATCAACGTTTCTCCCTCACACCAATTTCACTCTCTTTCTTTCTTTCTCTCCCCAACCCCCTCTCTCTAAAATCAATAAAAACATATCCTCAGGAGAGGATTAAAAAGTAAAGAACGACTTAACTGATATAAAAGCAACATAGATAAATCTCAAAAACATTATGCTAAGCCAGGAAACCAAACAAAAGAGCCTATGCTGTGTGACTCTAGAACATACAAGTCTTATATGTAGTGATAGTGAGCAGGTCAGAGGTTGTCTTGGGTAGGATATGGACTTACTAGGAAGGGGAATAGAGAACTTTCTGGGATCATGGAAATGTTCTATATCTTGACAGCACAATCAAAAGAAATATATAAAACTGATTATAGTATTTGTGTATGTGTTAGATTCACTGAACTGTGTACTTAAATGGGTACATTTAATGTTTGTAAATTATACTTCAATAAAGTGATTTCTTAAGACAGCTCTGTGTGTGTGCACACATGACCACAGAACATAGGCAGTTATGGTACAACCTTCTATAATTGTGTTGTCCAATGATTTGGAGAGCTAAATAATTGTTCCCAACATAAATGCAGCCAAAGGTTCATTTAATCACCAATCATCTTCCTATACACCAGACGAATGAATGTAGATAAAATAGTAAAACCTCTACACTTCATTCATTTCAACTAAGCAGTTCTATCATTAATAAGTGATGCAAAACTACACTCATGATTTACATTTCTTTTTTTTTTTTTTACATTTCTTATAAAGTATGCAAAACATTTTCTACCTCTCAAACTGTCTTGTTATCCTTGCACCCCCAGTCTATGAATCTAGTACTTTCGAGTTACAACTTGACACTACAACCAAATCCAAGAATCTATCATTTTTTATTTAACATCCATTGGCTGTAGTCATAAAAAATTTATTCACTGTAATACTGCTGCATTCCTTTCATAGTCAGACTCTTATGATACAATGTGATACTCTAAAGGATACTTAAATGCTGAAGCATGTTTTCAAAAAGTATCATAAAACAATTCTAGAGATAAGTATCACTTAACTCTCACTATCCAAAAAATTAAATGATGCAAAACCAAAGCTTGTGTTCTTTCTACCCACATCCCTATTACATCCTGATCTTAGAAAAAGATTGAAAAATTCATTCATAGTAAGCTTAATATAGACCATTCTTTAAAAATATTTTTTAACAGTGGATAAACAGTTAAAATGATTCAATATGTAGCCAGTGTTTAAGTGAACATATCTTTAACCATAGTTTTTTAACATTACAATCACTACATCAAGAATAATACATATGAAAATTATAGGTCTCGAGTCCATTTCTAATCACCTCACACTGCTGCTCTGTTCTGGAATTCTGTTATATCAGATAATTCTAATTTATTAGTCATTTATCTAAATATTATCTTTAAAAAGGCAGATGCTCAATCAAGTGACATTTCATTTTCTCAGTGGCCATGTCCTTGATACAGATTTACAGAGGGAGAATACAATTTGTGGTCACCCTAAGCAATCTGGCCTCGCCCTGGATAGTCTTGAAAGAAGAGGTAACCCCCAAACAAATCTGGGGATTGAACTCTGCTCTGGGGCAGGGCACAGAGGCTGATTCCAGCATAAAGAATCAATAAATTTGGCTGTGAGCCACCAGTTATCAGTCCCCAACCAAAATACCTTCCCAGGGTTCCAACCAGAGGCATGTTAAGCTAACTTGGACATCCAAGACCTATTTTATCATTCTGGACATCCCAGACCTACTCCTGCATTCTGGACGCTCTACCAGTCAGACATCTTATAAGTAGGTATCTGATGAAAAGTGTAGTTAGTATTGAATTGTTACTATATCTCAATGTTCATATATTACAGTCTAATTCTACTACTAGATCAATAAAAACTACTGAGAAGCTAAAAATCAATCAATAGTGCTTGTACCTGGACAGCTCATATAAGTTACATGCTTTCAAAAAACTGTATGCAGCACAGTGGATAAGGTGCCAGCCTGTGAACCCAAAGGTCCTGGTTTGATTCCCCAGCCAGGGCACATAACCAGGTTACAAACCAGGTCTCCAGCCACGTCTGTAGCTGGAGGCAGTGAAAGGTAACCATACATTGATGCCTCTCTCCCTTTCTCCCTCCCTCTCTTCCTCTCTCTCTGGAAATAATAAATAAAATCTTAAAAAAAAAAAAAAAAAAAACTGTATGTTTTTAAATACACCATTATAATCAAAATAAAGCTAACCAAGAACTGAGTGATACTTCTCACTTATATAAGACAAAGTATAGTATACTCTGAGCAACTGTTAGCTTAACTCTATGAGAAACAGAAACATCTTCAATTATGAACGTTTATCCCAATTAAAATTGTTAGGGGATTCATTATATGTATCCATGAACTTCATTCCAATCTATGTTGTTCTATTGCTCACAGAGATTCACAAAATTTTAGGATAAGAGACCTCAAAGGTTACTACTGCACTTGGTTCTTATAATCTTGTTTTCTCAAAGAAAATAAATGATTTTTTCAAAAATCATATAGCTAATAAACAGGTAAGGGTAGAATAAAAATTCAATTCTTCTTCTCACCTGTCAATAGTATACAGTTCTATCCAATCATTAAATTCAATCCTAATACACTAAAGCTCTCAAAATAGTATTAAACAAATTTGTAATTATCTCCAGGTGAAGCTCTGAGCAAAACTGTAATGTGGATGAAACGTTTCATTGGTTCTTCAAGCCTCTTCTCTGCCCTTTGTCCCTCTAGCCTGTGCTGCTCTCTTGGTATTTTTCCCATTTCACCAGTATTCAATGAGTTAATGGTTTTTCTACTTACCTTTCTATTAAATTCTGTCTTAGGGAACGTGAGAAATGCATTCATGGTAAGCAGAGCATGGTCCCTTCTCTAAAGATGCGTTTAATCAGCGGGCAAAAGCACCCACCGATTCCGGCACTTCAGGGCAGGGAGGATCAGAGTGGAGTGAGCAGGGGCCTTGCAGCCTGACGCCATAATCTCTGAACACTAAGGCAAGCCCAGTGTTCCTGCATCATATAAAGTGGCATTTTTTTATTCAACATCATCATGAATCATCAGTCATAAAACCTAAAGTCACGCTGGGCCAGTAGCTTTCACAAAGGGCCGGTTTACTGATACTAACAGCACCGTTTCTTGCCACACACCCACCTGTCAAACAGGCTGAGCTGAGAGACAGCGCAAGGCGGCAGCAGGAGAGGGGGCACACTGCAGGCCAACGGGTGTGGTCAGAAGCATTCAGCATTCCACTCACGTGGGAAAATGGCCGTTTGGAGAGCTAAACTCATCTGTCTAAACACCACCTACCAAAGTAATTTTATTATAGTTCAATGTTTTTCAATAGGTCATTTTTTCCCCACTGGCCCATAAACATGCTTTCTCATCCCCATATCAGTCATGACGTTCTCCTCACCTATGATGTCTTCCATGTTCACATCCAAATCCCACCAATCATTTAGAATTTTCTCAATTCCCAGTTCCCTCAAGAAAACTTCACTTGGCTTTGCGACTATAAATTCTGGTAACAGCACTCCAAATACCATGTTTGAAAATTGTTTTAGAGTTTCCTTCAAATTCTAATATCTCTAAATTCTATTTATTTAGCACATAATAATATCATTGTCTATTATTCAGCCTGGTTTTCTGTATATTCATCTTATTATATCTAAAAACTCCAAAATTCCTTAAGGGAAACCATCCAAATCCTTCTCATTCACCTATACATTTAACTAACTTTTAGTCTACTGTTAAGGGCCCTGGGGTAAAGTATCCAGAATACAAAAAAAAAAAAACAATGGTCCTATTCTCCTAAGATTTAGATTCTACTCTTTTGGTTTTTAAGTCTATCTTAATTCTTTTGTATTTACCACAGTACCTAGTATAATATTAATAAATAAGTAATCAAACACTTGTCAATTAATTGAAGAGCATCTTCAAGTTCAAATATACATAACAAAGGTATTTTGTAGTTCAGATACCTTTTCAAAGGAAGAGCTATGTAGTTACCTGCTTATTACAATTAACACATTTGTAAAACAAAATATGTGCTTGATTTGCTAATTGAAAGAAAAAAATAACTGTAGCAATCATGGCTTTGACCACTTTTCCTCAACCTAAAGATCACTAATTTTATAAAGTACAATTATAAATGATTATATCATATCCCCAAATTATATCATACCATACTTCTATATTTAATAAGCCAGTTTTGAAGCTACTTATTCTCACAACTAAAATCTGCAATTTAATTTGCCAATATTTTCAGTGAAATTAGGTGTGTGGTAAATTCTTAAAATCAATAATAACCATCTTCTCTACGGTTGTTCAGTGAAAAGATGTTTTTTAGCAATAATTCTAGTAATAAAATATAACAATATAACAGATGGCATTTTTCCATTTCCAAAGAATTAATCTTCACTCCGTTCCTGTAAAAGAGAGATAAATGATATTATTGACATTTTGCACAAGTAGACGGTAAATTCTTTTAAAGAATTTCTTAGGGACAAAAAGCCATAATGTCAGAATTATGACTACAATTCATTTTGAAATCTTAGCCAAAGCAGTCTTAGACCTGATTTCCCTTCAAAAGTATAAAATGTCAGAAAGGTTTGTCTACCTTAATATGCTTTCATTGTTCTTTATTGAAACTACAATGCTTTTAAAAAGAGACTCTTAGGTCATTTCATCAATCACAAAAATTCTACATACCTATTCAAATAATTCAGCATTCAGGAATCAGCCGTAACTGCAATGTATTTTCTCTGTGACCCACACTGTTAACTATTAATCAAGCTCCCATGCCCTGCTTCTGTTAGGAGTACATTTTGCTTATTTGTTTGCTTGTTTAAATACTTTTGTTTTTTAAGCTCACCTTTTAAAATATTATACCTAAGACCCATAACACTCAACCCATGGCAATTATCAAGTCTATTAATTCTGCCTCTCCATGCCAATTGCCACTGCCCCAACCTAATACACTATTTACCACCTCTTCTCTGGGCAGGTGCAACAGCATTCTATTTCACAACTTCTAGTTTGGCCTCTCAGTAGTCCAACATCTGTGCTATACATGTATAATCAAAATGGCCTTTGTATTTTACATAACAGGTCATTCCCTCATTCACTCAATTCCTAGGAAATCATGTTTTCTACCACGTTGGCTGCTCCTCCTCAAGCTCCATGGCTCATCTGCCTACCTCCTCCCAAGTCCTAAATGTTGAACTGCCACAGGGCTCAGTCTTCAAACCTTTTATCCTCTGTACACACACTCTCTAAAGATCTCATCAAGCTTAATCACAGCTTCAAATGCCATCTACATTCTAATGAAACCCAAATTAATAGCTCAAGTTCTGACTTCTGCCATGGGCCAAGATCCCCACTTGTCATCTCCACCTGGTTGTCTAAAAAGAATCTCAAATTTAACGTCTAAAACAGAGCTCTTGGTTTTATACTACTCCCCTCCAAGACATCCTATTTCTCCTTCAGTCCTTCCCATCTCAGAACTGGCACTAGCATTCATGGGTTGCCCAAACCTAGCAGTTATCTTTCTCTCTCAACCCACAAAGTCCTGGGCAAACTCCATTGACTCTGCCTACAAAAGAAATCCAACCATCTTCCCCACCTTCTCAGCTACCACCCTAGTCCAGGCCACCATCATTTTTTCTGAGATTGTGACACAGTCTCCTAACTGGTTTTCCTGCTTTATACTCTATTCTCTAGCAGCAGCAACCAGAGTGACCTTTTGCACCACCACCCACCTCCTAAACTTTCCAGTGGTTTCCAATGACATTTAAAATAAAACCCAACTTCTTATCATGACTTACAAGATCTTACAAGCTAGGACTTTGGCTGTGCCTACTTCTCTGATCGCACACCTAACCTGTCCTCTCACTTATAAACTTCCTTGAATATGTGAAGCTCATTCCCACCAGGTACTTTGCACTATTTTCTCGTCCTGGGACACACCTTCCCTATATGACTTACTCCCTTACTTCAAGTCTTTGCTCAACCGTATATGCTGACCTTCTCAGATACCAACATCAGGATAAACCTCCCTAATCCCTCTACCTAAAATTATTACCTCCCCTTCATTTTCTATCTCATTACCTTACTTTGTCTCTTCTATCGCACTTTTCACTACCTGAAATGTATATGTTTATTTGTCTGTCTCCTGAATCAGAATGCAAATTCCAGGAGGAAGCAACTGCCATGTTCACCTCTCTATCCCCCATAGCCTAGAGCATCTGACATGCAGCAGGTATTTAATGAATATAATGCCATTCCTCTGAGAAAAACACCTCAGTGGTTTCCCTTTGGCTGTGAGATAAAGCCAATCTATTTAACTTGAGCTATAAAACCTGCTGTGATATGGTTCCTGCCTCATCTGAAACCACGCTCTTTGCATCCTCTCTCAGTGCTGAGCCTGGAATGCTCTTCTGCATCCTCTGCCCCTCACAACAGCTAACCTACACTCATTCTTTAAGTCATGTCTTAAATATCATTTCAGAGAAGCTTTCCTGAATCACCCAACTAGGTGAACTATGGCATAGACCCCCTTCCATATGCTCTTATACTAACCTGTCTTTTCTCTGTCATGAAGTATTAGGTTTGTATTTATGTACTTAGTAGTTGCCTGCCCTGTCAAAAATAATATTCCTTGAAAGTGTATCTGAATTATATATCACTATATCTTAAGTATTTAACACAATAGTTAGCACTGTAAGATTCTCAAATATTTATGGATTGCCAGAATTAGTCATTAAAATGTATAGTCATACAACAGGTGAATTAGATATTTAGATCACCTTTAAAATACTGAATAAGCAGAGTAATTAAGTGCTTTTAATACATACATATATAGTGAGGCAAAAAATGTAAAGGAAAATAGAATCACGTACTACTTAGAAAGAGAATAATATAATCACCTTCATTCAAGCTAACTAAAAATAGTTTCATATAAGACATCCATAGCAACAATTACTTTGTATCTACGCTTATGATGCTTTCAATTTCTTTATTATAGATACATTATAGAGATCTACGTATTTGAGCAAAATAAAAGTTATTTTACAGTTATGTCACATAAAGGTGAGTTTGAGAAGCAATGCTATGGAGACTCAATGATGTGCATATCTCTGAAAGGGCAGGATAAGACTGGTTTCAAGGATGATGTGAAAGTGGAGACTGAAGCACTGGCCACTGCCAGGTGTAGCGACATTGCTGGGCTGGTCCTGGCAAACAGCAAGCACTCAAGATTGCGAGTGCACTCCACTGCCTCACCCCAGTCCCTCTCTAACACCTTGTCCTGGAAGAGGGAGCAGCTGGTTTAAAAAAGAAAAATGTATATAGTTTGCAGAGTCCATCCCCAGGATCAGAATATAAAAAGGGTAGCTTTGAAACTGAGAAAGGATAGCTGACCAACCAGCACAAAAACCTTGATGCAAGCACAGCCAAAACCCAAGAGGAGTCTCATCTTTTGACACTAAAGTCGATCACTTCAACAGAGGGTGGCTTTCCAAGTGTTTCAAGAAAAAGACAGAAATCTAGTGAAATATTTTAAAAGAGTTATTCTGCTCAACCATCTTAACTGGAAACTATATATTTGTCATTCTTTTCTTACTAATAGAGTATCAATGATGCTGTGACCTTGCTAAGGGACAGAGCAAATAATATAACATACATGTAAACATAAGTCTTGGAAATTACTGGAATTCCTTAATATAAAGCAAGTAATTTCTGGCAAAGCAAATATGGATTGAAGTGATTTGGCTTGCTATGAGGTACCTTTGTGAATCAAAATGTTTAACAATCCTTGTCATCAAAACCAAAGATTGCTACAGAGAAGATATATAAGTGGCCAATAAACACATGAAAAGATGCTCAACATCATTAGTCACTAGGGAAATGCACATCAAGACCACAATAAGGTACCACTTCACACCCACTAGATGACTGTAATAATTAAAAAAAAAAAAAAAAACAAATATTGGCGAGGTTGTAGAGAAATCGCAACCCTCTTAAATTGCTAGTAGGAAAGGAACAAGAAGTGGTACAACTGCTGTGGCAGAGTTTGGCAGCTCCTCAAAAAGTTGACGATAGAATTACCACATTACCCAGTGTGATGTGATATAATAGGAAACATACAGTTGGTCTTCATCCCTAGGTAGGGACAGAGTTCCTAAAACCCTAGTAATTTCCTAAGTGGCACTTTTGTTATTCAAAATTAGCCCCTTTCAACTAAACCAGCACTTGTACGTAGGAGGGGGCTCTTGGAGGATGGGGACTGGTTGCCAGAAGAACCAACCAAGTGATTAGAGGGTTGAAACAATGGAGTTGAATCACCATTAGCCAATAATCAATCATGTCTCGCAATGAAACCTTCATGAAAAGAACCTCAACCAGAAGGGTTCCAAGAGCTTTCAGGCTGGTGAACACATTGAAGTGCTGGGAGTGGCTTCCCAGAGACAGTTTGGAAGTGCCATGCCTGTCCCCATATCCTTTGTCCTGTGTCTCCTCCATTTTTCTGTTCCTGAGCTGCATCCTTTGTAATAAATGGATAATAGTAAGTAAAGTGCTTTCCTGAGTTCTATGAGCCATTGCAGCAAATTATCAAACCCAAGGAGGGGGGTGTGAGAAACTCCAGTTCATAGCCATTCAATCAGAAGTGCAGGTGAAAGTCTAGGACTTACAATTAGAATCTTAAGTTCTAAGTAGAGGAGCAGTCTTTGGCTCTGATTCTTTCATCTGTGCACTCTTTGCTAACTCCAGGTAGTTAGGGTCAGAATTGAATTAAACTGTAGGACACCCAGGTGGTGTCCACAAAGAACTGGAGAATTGCTTGGTGTGAAAAACCCATGCATCTGATGTCAGAGGTGTTGTAAGTGTGAATAAAGAAGGGAACAATAGTTTTCTTCTTTACTCAGCATTTCCACACCAACGTATATCTCTAAAAGAAGTAAAAACAGCCCTGGCTGGTGGCACAGAGGATAAGGTGCTGGCCTGCAAACCCAAAGGTCGCTGGTTTGACTCCCAGCCAGGGCACATAACCAGGTTGCAAGCTGGGTCTCCAGCCAGGTTCATGGCTGGAGGCAGGTGAAAGGCAACCATACATTGATGTCTCTCTCCCTCTATGCCTCTCTCCCTTTTCCTCTCTCTGAAAATAATTTTAAAAATCTTAAAAAAAAAAAAAAAGTAAAAACAGTAACCAAACAAATGCATGTATACACAAGTTCACAGCAGCACTATTCACAATAGCCAAAAGGTGAAAATAATCCAGATGTCTATCAATGGATAAATATAAATAAACTATGACATACATACATACCACATACACAATGATATAGTTATCAGCAATAAAAAGAAATGAAGCATTGATAAATACTACAAAGTAAATAAACCTCAAAGACATTAAGCTAAGTGAAAGATGCCACTCCCAAAACAGGTCTATCTATACCACAGGTGGCAAATGCAAGGCCCATGGACTGAATCTGGCCCTCCTCCTTGTTTTATTCCTCCCAGCACCTTCCGCTCAGCACCTTGTTTCTTCTACCCAGCTAGTTTAACTGTTAAGGAGTAGTTACATTTATACAGTCCTAAAATGACATTTGGCCCTTTGAAGGCAACGGCAAGGCTAATGTGGCCCTCGGTGAAAATGAGTTTGACACTCCTGGTCTATATGAAATATCCAGAATAGGTAAACCCACAGAAACAGAAGGCAGACTGGTGGCTGTCAGAGGCTGAGGGAAGGGAGACATGGGGAACAACTACCTAATGGGTATGGAGTTTACTTTTAAGATAATGAAAATGTTTTGTAGCAACTAAAGAGAGGTGGTAGATGCACAATATTTCAAATGTACTAAATCCCACTGAATTACTCACTTAAAATGGTTAATTTTATATGTCAATTCTGCCTCCATTTCTAAGTGTTAAACTTTTACATATATATACATATATATATATATATATAGTCCTGGCTAGTATGGCTCAGTGGCTAGAATACTAGCCTATGAATCAAAGGACTGCCTGTTCAATTCCCAGGCATGTATTTTTTTTTTTTTTAACCTAAGACTGGAATCAAATTAATGTCAAAGAATTTACAAGATGCCACGTAAAAGAGTACTCCACAAGTTTAATGATCTATTCAGGCTTGTTTTATTTGCCTAATTTGGTTTTAATTCAATTTTTTAAGAATGTAACCATTAACTTACTAGTTTTTACATTAAATGACATTAACATAATGCCATACAGACAATTGTTATATATATTTTAAAATATTATTTATTATTTTTAGAGAGAGGGGAAAGGAGAGAGGTGGAGAGGGACATCAATGTGTGGTTGTCTTTCACCTGCCTCCAGCTATAGACCTGGCTAGAGACCTGGCTTGCAACCTGGTTATGTGCCCTGGCTGGGGAATCGAACCAGTAACCTTGGGTTTGCAGGCCGGCAATTGTTATATTTTTATCTGAAATAGTTTTCCATACTTTTTTCTCCCACACTCTGAACATCTAAACAACACTACACAATGCATGAAGAATAGTGGCTTACTTTAGCAGTGATTCTGAAACAGCTAGTATGCCTACCTAACAAGGTATATCAGAATAGCTTAAAGAAAATAAGAGAACATGTACACGTTTTAAAGTATCCCAGATCATTCTGATTGCTTCTCCCCATACTCATCTCACTTTGCCTCACCTTTGTTACCAATTTTCAGAACCACTGGTCCACAAATTACATGTATTCTAATGCAGAAAACTAAAGTAGAAACAAGTGTGTTTATATACTATTTTGGTGCAAAGGTACAGGAACTGTGATTAATAGACTTCACCAGACTCTCAAAGAGAAGTATGCTGTCCTGCACCAAAAGTGACAATCTCTGCTCTACTCAACGAGGCTCATCCTTACATAGTGCAGTTCTCTCAGCTGACAACTTAATAATCTGCAACAGAAAAAACTATTACTCACTTCAGCTGTGAAGACAAGAGAAACAATATACCTTGGTAATATATAGCTATGCTATGCCTCTAGAAAAAGGAAATTAAGAGCCATTTTAATGTACCAAAGTTTCCAAACAAAATTAAATTGCTCTAAAATATACAAACGGACATTATAATACCTGACAGGAGATATTATTCAAGAATTAGTAAGATATGTTGCTTGCACTGGTTAGTACAAAAGCACTGGAAGTGACTCCTTGATTACAAATATTAACACTTCTAAAACACGCACAATCCATATGTCAAAAAACTGGGTCTGGCCCAAGGCCTGCAAATTAAAAGCAGCTACCATGGAGTCCGCACATCCAAGCAACTTCTGGAAACGCTTCAAAAATACAAAAACAGGGCTTTATTAACTGCTTATAACTTCAACTTTTGTTTTGAGATTATACGTCACAAATCATGACTGAATAACTGACTCAGAGTCAGAAAAGTATATTTACTATTAAAGCTGGAAAAAATTAAGAAGTATTGAAATCATTTTAAAAGGAGATAAAATTCCTCCTGCTATTTAATGAAATGATTAACTAATATAATTGAGGTAATTTTTTTGGATTTTCTCTTATCAGCAAGTTTCTCTCCCTATACCCCAGCTGCCAGGATGGCCCCAGTCAAGGGGACGGGGCAGAACAAGCTATGGAACGAAGGGCCTTCCAAACATTAGGAGGAAAGAGAAAGCCTTCCCTTTCTACTCCTAGTATATCAACAAGGGGAAGATCAGAAGCCTCAGTCTCTACATGAAACCCTTAGAGTACACCATCAGGCAGTATGGCTCAGGAGCACTACGGTCTGGAAGGAGGATTAACAGTGGCAAGTATTAGAAATGAGCCGGAGACAATACTCCTGGCTCTTCATGGCTCACACAAAGAGCATCTACAAGTTCCATAAGGTCTGGAAATATCACTCTCAAAGGATAGAAAACTTTTTAAGCAGTCAAATCAGCCAGAATAATATTAGAGCAGATACCAGTGAAGGCCAATGACCAGTACACAATTCCAAGATGCTTTCTACCATCACCATGAAACCATCTTCCGACAACCCTGCTAGCACTCAAATAGCATCCTGCAGCACTGCAGCAGAAAAAGGAAAGGCAGGAGGGGCTGAAAAACTGGACATACACTGCAGAGAATGGAATTACATGATGAGGCTGTCTAATATTCTGTCCCTCTCCTTGCCTACCACTACCCAGTTAGGCAAGATACTTGTGAGAAAGATTAAAGTCATTAAAAGAAAATAAGGAAGCTATGTATATCTTGAGAATTTGAATGTTGAATGAGAAACTCTCAACCTTGCTATTCTAATAATAAGCTTACTAATTTAACTTTCATTTTACTTCATTCATTCCATTTTCATCCCTTTACACTTCATTTAAAAGATCAAGATTCAAAACGTTATCATAAATGTTTCTTATATATGACAAGATTCAAAAATACTATCAAAAGTATCCTTTTAGCCCCTGGCTGGTGGCACAGTGGATAAGGTGTCAGCCTGGGGAACCCAAAGGTTGCTGGTTCGATTCCCCAGCCAGGGCACATAATGAGGCTGCAAGCCAGGTCTGTCTCCAGCCAGGTGGAGGCAGGTGAAAGACAACCATACATTGATGTCTCTCTCCCTCTCTGCCTCTCTCCCTCCCCCTCTCTCTAAAAAATAATAAATAAAATCTTTTTTAAAAAAACAGTATCCATTTATGATACTACATATGTAGTATATGATACTACAGCCATGAAACAAGACAGGGTGTTTTAAATAAAAAGAAAAGTTAACGTTCTTAGGAATTAGAAATAGGATAAAAACAAAAACCTCAATGAAAGGATTGGGAAAACAAAATGTCCTACAAAGCAGAGCAAAAAGACAAAATCATTAAAATACAAAAGACGAGAAAACTAGAGAGTCAGTCTAGAAGGTCCAATATCTGTAAAAGAGAAGTGCCAGAAACATAATTTTTAAAACAGTAAAGGTATAAGTCAACAATTTAAAAAACATAATTGATCACAAATTTCCAGATGAAGAGATCATCAAAGATCTAATTAATTATTCTTAAAATAAAATACATCAGCAAGAAATTTCATAACACTATGAATAAGAAGAAAGTGATTTAAAACTTCCATATGGAGGCCCTGGCTGGTGGCACAGTGGATAAGGTGCCGGCCTGCGAACCCAGCCAGGGCATGTAACCAGGTTGGGAGCCAGGTCTCCAGCCAGGCCTATAGCTGGAGGCAGGTGAAAGGCAACCATACATTGCTGTCTCTTTCCCTCTCTGCCTCTCTCCTTTTCCCTCTCTCTAAAAATAATAAATAAAATCTTTTTAAAAAATAAAACTTCCATATGGAGAAAAACACAGGTTTCATAAATAAAAGGATAAAAATTCAGAATGGCTTCAGATTGAGCCAGCCTGGTAGAAGGGCAGCCATGGCAGAAGGCTATCAGAATCAGAAGGAAGGTTATTTCTAACCTAGTCTTCTATAATCAGTCAAATTATCAAGTGTAAGATAGCATAAAAAGGTATTTTTTAGACTTGAAATATCTTAAACAATTTAACTCCCAGATACTCTTTCTCAAGAAGCTACTGAAGAAAACACAGCACCAAAACTAGGGAATGAATGAAGAAGAAATAGTACCAGGAACCAGGATTCAACACAAGCTATAGGCAAAAGGAATTTTCAGACACATGAGGAAGGAAGACACAACTGTGCTTGCAGATAATGAGTTATCATCCTAACTGAGACTGGTCAGAAGAGATGTCCTCAAGAAGATGAACTTAGCAGAATACTCAAGTGTGTTTGAAATGCAGTGAGAGAATATTTAGAGAATTAGAGATTTGAGAATGAATTAGTGATAAATACATAGAAAAAATAGGGGACAATGATTAACTCAAGAGAAAACAAAGTTTTACCAAAAAATAAAAAGGAATCACACAGTGGTTAAGGTGCCGGCCTGCAAACCCAAAGGTCGCTGGTTCGATTCCCCAGCCAGGGCACATAATCAAGTTGCAAGCCAGGTCTCCAGTCATGTGCATAGCTGGAGGCAGGTGAAAGGCAACCATACATTGATATATGCCTCTCTCTGCCTCTCTCTCTTCTTCCCTCTCTAAAAATAATAAATTAATTTTTAAAAAAAAGGAATCATAGTGTACCAAATGGTTTAGCTGCGAATGTCTTTTCACAGTAATGCTAATATAAACAATCAATTCTAATCTACACAAATTTATGATATAATTACATCAGGAAAACAGGAGTATAGGATATGTGCCACAAAGGAGTAAAAGAGTTAAATAAATCCTCATCTTTGCATTATCATTCCTTTATTACTTGTTTCTTTTTAACTTTAATTAAATACTCGGTTCAGTTCGACATACTGAGAACCCATCATGTGTCAGGCATGGATTGAGCACTGTCAATACTATGATAAATAAGTTCCTGAAACATATGCAGTCTTATATACCAATTTTACCACAATTGAAAAAAGGAAGTCATAGTCCTCTGTCCTGCCTTCAAATGACCTGGAGATGTACGCACCTAAACAGATAAATATATTAATTAATTGATTTTTCCTGATTTATTTTGTACTTAAACCTTCTAAATGCTAGGAAAGTAAAATTGAGACAAAATTATTCCCATGACCAAAGTATAACCACTCTTAATATTTTGAATATGTTGTTGCAGGAGTCATTGTGACTGAGTTCTCTTTACCATAAACCCTCTCTCTCTTACCAATGCCTAGGCAGGAAACCCAATTCTAGGCTATGAGAAATAAAGGAAGTCAGCAGGAAACTTCAGAGAAAGATTTTCGCAGTCCTAAAGGAAAGGAAGACAGAACTCCTTTTCACCTTCTGGACACTGTTGTGCTGTGGTAACCACCAGTCTGTTCTCTGGTGCCATGCCATCTTGCACTTCCTCTTTCTCTACAAAAACTCCCCATATGCTGTATTTAATATGCTTTCTCAGGAGTCCCATGAATTTACCTATCTGCTTAGAACTAGTGTCATTTTTCCATAAATTTTAAACATAGCTATGTTTAAGCATTCACTAGACACATTATAAAATATTAACCAAATACTAGTTGCTAAATACTAGTTGCAAATACTAAATGCTATATCACATATAGAATTAAATATTCTTCCTACTGAATATAGAATTGTAATTATTTTTACCTTAATCTATTTGCGTTTCTTTAACAAATCTGGTATTAATTCCTAAAGTAATTTATAATTACTTTTGAGACTTATATCTCTCTCAAAATACATAATTTTGAGAGAAAACAACTGGGTCTTCCAGTTTCAGTTATCTATCTCATTCTAAAAGCATTGCAAAGGCTGTTTTAGCAAACTAAAAGTGAAGATGTTGAAAATGTTTTTATATTTATTTCAGGCGTTTCAAAATATATCCTCTGAAGCTAAATAAAAAATAGTATTTAAGCCCTGGCTGGTGGCTCAGTGAATTGCCACAAGCCTATGAACCCAAGGGTTGCTGGTTCAATTCCCAGTCAGGGCACATAACCAGGTTGCAAGCCAGGTTTCCAGCCAGGTCTGTGGCTGGGGGCATGTGAAAGGTAACTATACATTGATGTTTCTCTCCCTTTCTTCCTCCCTCCCTGCCCTTCTCTCTAAAAATAATGAATAAAATATTTTTAAAGATGGTATTTATTTAAATCAAATATTCTCACTGTATTATTTCTTGATTTTTGCAAACACTCTCTTCCTCAAAAATAATTAAGAAAAGCATACTTATATAAAAACTAAAATTAATTATACTTCAGCAATTTATATCATTCCTTGAGATAACCAGTATACTCTAGAATGTCAAAAAATGGGAATTTGGTGGTGAATTAAGTAATATCAGAAATTCCAAGAAATAAATATATAGCATTGTGATTTGCTGAAAAGTCCAAATAAATATTAGAAGTAGGAAATGGTTCATCTTCAAGCACATACATACACTGAAATATCAGCAGGTAGGAGCAAGATAACACTAGGAAGTGGAATTCAATGATCTTTATGTGCATATACTACTGTAAAAACATTTCCTTCTTTTGTCACATGGTCATTTTCCTATGTATCTGTATTTCTTGGCATAACCTTATTAGTAGATAATGCATTATAAACAACCCACTAATATATGTGTCCTCTCAAGTACCTGATATAACAACATGAAGGGCTTATAAACTTTTGATAGGGTGTATTATTGAGAATGCTTTGGCAGGCACAGTGGTTTTATCTCATAATATTAAGTGGTTTATTTTTTACAAAGCGATATTATTCTAATGATGTTGTGGCCTACAAACCAAATATTCATACCTATAATTACCAGTCAGTGTTCTTAGCTAAGACTACGTAATTACTATACAAGTTTTTAGATTTATTTTATATGAATATATTAGGATGATTAACTGACCAAGCTCTGTCCAGCATTGGGATTAGAATGTCTTAAGTATTTGCTACAACATTAAGAAGTAATGGAGACAAGATCCCAGAAAACAGAGAATAAAAATATTTCTTTTTTAGTGCCACCAAGAAGATACAATGGAATAAAAAGTTCCATGCTTAAACACAGAGCACCAAAAATACACATAGATTATGTCTCACAGAGGATAAAATGAACTAAATGATCCAAGATGTTGAAAATGTTTTTGTATTTATTTCAGGGAAGACCTGGTTGGTAACAACACTATAAAAACATTCTAACAGCTGCAACTGTGCATTATCTAAGGAGGACTAAGGTGAGATGTCATCTAATTATTTTTTAATATCAAAGTAGTAAATGTAAATGTGAAAATGAGAAAAGAAGTTTGAAATCCATGAAATGGCATATGTTGAATTTCAGCATAACCCAACATGACTAGAGAACTAGCAAATCCAAAAAAATCTATTAAACAGTTTTATGTCTGAAAAATTGGAATGCATCTTTTTCGCAAATTAAAGACAGATTGTAAAGAGAGGGTTAGAGTTGGAAAGTTCCCTGCTCATCAAATTAAAAACAAGAGCTCTATTCATAAAATGGAGAAAAAAAAAAAAAAAAAAGAATACTTATGTGGTCAAGTCACATTCTTTGTTCTAAAGTTTTTATACGCAATTTGGGGTGAACATTTTACTTATGATCATAAAGAAAAGTGACCAGTGTAACAAGGGCTCCTAAAAGTACAAGTACATTGCAGGTGATATGTAAGTAGCCATTTAAGATACCATAGGAAAGGAGAAAACACACTCTTAATACGCAAAGGAAAGAGTATATTCATTCACATGACCAACAGCTGGACTTGATTAAAAAGAAATACCAGGTTAGGTTCTATGGGGGTTCTCCCATAGTTACATGACGACACAAATGAGAAATGCTACATTTCTCACACCCTGTGGCCTAGTGCCCTCAATGACGGCCCCTTTATGCATCCTTGTGATGGGACCACCTCTTCCTTTCTTCCTCTACATCATTTCAGTATTCTGATTTTACAAAGTTATGTTTTCAAAGGATATAAAGAGGAAATAAAACAAGTAAATAAATAAATAAAGTCATTTCACTAGTGATTCATTTTCACTTTCACAAATATGAGAAAATACAAATTGAAGTTTCCTCTTCCATGACTTAGTAAAAGTAAAAATGTGTATAAAACTGTGCTGGGACAGTAAAATTCCTACCTTTTGAGGACTGGAAGTGAACGTGCAAGATGGGAAGATGACAAATGTACCATTCTTTCTGCCTTAAAACTAGCTGTGCAATACAACAGAAGGTTAATACAGAATGCAGTACTATGGAAACACAGTTTTATTTAACAGTGAACTAAAGAGTTACATTAAATACCCATAATCCCTTGTGAAAATCTCTGTTTTTCTGCTTGTCAGCATCTGCATTTTACAGCTGTCTCCTTCAGTACGAACCTTGTCTTGTGGAAGTTCAGGAACTTAAAACATTAATACTCGGGAACTCTAAAAAATCATAGTATTAATAACTTATACAGAAGGAAGTAAAATAGTCACAGCATTTTTGACTATTGAACAGAATATAAACCTAAAGACTAGAGATGACTATTAACAAAATATGAGAATAAAAATATCTATTTCAGCTCAGCAAAAGCATTATACTTGCAAAATTCCTTTAAGTCAAAAAAGCCAATGGATTAACATAAGGTTTGAGGTTTCATTTGCCAAAAGATTAAAAAGATTAAAGCCCCAAGAAACTGTTTCTCAATCATATATATTTTTCTCTTAATAATAAAAATAGACATCTTTTTTTTTCCTTCAGAGATAAATGCTGAACCAGAGGCAAAAAGTAAAATTTCCAGCAATTTTCCACTTGTTTCTCTCATTTAATCAATGAGATTCCTTCTATTCCTCAATTGTGGTCCAGCATATGACAGCAGTTATCTCCAGCTTCTCCCGTTCCCATCAGTCCTGCTGACCTTCCCAAGTGCCCCTCCTCATTTCAAGGCAGCTCCAGCTTCTCAGGACCTTGACTCTGTAGGTTAACAACATGAGAGCTCTGGCATCATTGCTTCTGCTTCCCTTGCCCAACCCAGCTCAGGCTGGTATGTCAATCTGTCTTCCTTCTGGGATATCTGGAATTTGGTCAGCACTGTCCAATAGGAATTTACATGACAATAGGAGCATTCTATATTAGGCTGACCTATACGGTAGCTGTTAGTCACATGTGGCGGCTGAACATTTCCAATGTGGCTAGTGAGGCTGAGGAACTGACTTTTTATCTTTATTTAATTGTTAATAACTTGAATTTAAACCACCATATCTGATTAACAACCTACCCTATTAGACAGTGCAGACCTAGAGCAAGGGCACTTCTTCTTCTACCAGAAATGATGTACTTTACCCTCCAGATGATGGAGAATGACTAAAAGGTTGGACTTGTATTTTCGAAAGCTTTCTCTGGTTGCTTTGTGAAAGTATGGTTTTAGGGGGTAGGAAGAGAAGGCAATGGCTGAAGATCTGAAATGTTCACTGGGTTTGCAATGAGGAGATTGCTAATAATAGCAGACTGGGAAGTTACAGTAAAGTAGTGGGGTTGTAAACTTCACTGGAAGCAAAGACTTACAAATATAGACCATTCATTCAAGAAGTGTGGCTCTGTCTGGGTGTGGCCACCGCCAGACCACTGTTGCAGTTGTGGGTGGCAGTGGTCTGTTCATGCGACCAGAGGGGCACAGAGGCACACAATATCTTCAGCAAATAGGGGTTCACTGTCTGGCCCTTCGGAATAGGGATGCACATGAAGTTTACAGGATCAGTGCCCAACAAGCTCAATGGAGGACAACCATTGACCCTGAAATCTCAAGAAACACAAATGCCTCTGAGTAGAAATAGGAGACAACAGTTGCCTACCTGGAGCAGATACCAAGTGCTACCCACTTGGCAGGAGAGAAAAGGCAGCTAAATTTTTTAACAAATTGCTAAGAGCCCAGTATGGGCTACCAGGAGAGAACAGAAGCCCTGGGAGCCACAGACCAAGGGGAGTTTGCAGCCACTCACAATTCTTCCCTGGAGACCTTACCTGGTACTGGGGAGAAGCGGGGGTGAAAACCCGAGGAGGCCTCCTGTGTGGTGCAGGTCCAGGAAAGGAAGGCTACTGCTCCAGGAAAAGTCTTGAAGCCCCATCAGAATTCCCACGGAACAAAAGCTGGGAAAGGGGGCCATAAAAAACCCTCAGGGAGGGGAAGAGATGGGAAAATGTTCTAGGTGCAAAACCATTTCCTAGCCCTGAGGGAACTCAGGTTGGGAACACCAAGAAAGGCCCCAACATAGCAAATGCCTAAGGCTGAGCACACACCAGCACAACAGAACACACCACCTGCCAGGCCCCCAGTGCCAAATGAGGAGGCACTGAGCAAGGAATCATGGCAGATCTACTGCTGGGGCAAGCTACAAAGGGAGGCGGACGGTGGTCAAATGCTGAGGAAAAAGTACTATGGTATACCCTGAGTGCTGGGGAACCCCAGATGAATACAAAGCCTGCACTGGACTGAGGATAGGAGAGCAACAACAAAACCCAAACTCTGTTGAGCTTCTCACTAACTGGACGCATCTCCTACAACAAAGGCCAAGCAAAATAAGAGGTATGACCATTTCCAGGCATAAACACTACTGGCTTCAATCTCTAACAAGATGTCTCTCTTCAACCAAAACACAGGAGACATAGAACACAATCAATAGAATTAGCCCAGATACTGGAACTAACACATTAAGAAAGGTAAAATTACTAGGATTAACATGTTAAAGACTAGCGGGAAAAGCCTTTTTTAAAATGTCAACAGGTAGCCTTGACCAGTGTGGCTCAGCTGGTTGGGTGTTGTCCGGCAAAGCACAAGGTTGCTGGTTCAGTTCCTGGTCAGGGCCCAGATCTGGACGAGGGGTGGGTCTCCTCGTGCAACGAGGGTTGCACGTGAGATGCAACCAAGTGATGGTTGCCTCTTTCTGTTTCTCCCTCCCTTCCCCTCTCTCTAAAAATAAGGTTTTTTAATCTTTTTTTTAGACAATAAAAATAATGACAACAGTTGAAATAGAACATGTCTATCTCTCCAACTAGATTCTTGTTTACATCAAGGAAAGATCCAAGTTCATTTCCCTTTGCTTCTCTAGTATCTAGCATAAATACCAACAGAGTTGACAACACAAAAGTACAAAAAAAAATACCTTCTCAAACTTGAAGACCATCAACCACCATGAGCAGACATGGTACTAGGCCTAACTTCATTCCACCCCAAAGCCACAAAAAAGCATTTATTTTGAAGGGACTTTCGCACCTTCACATCTAGCTAACTTTACAAAGTGACTGTGAAAGGCTCAATCCAAGGTTTACATACTACTGCCAAGGCTCATGAAAACCCCTTCATTCATATTATGAAACTGCCTTTTGGTTACTCTCTTCCAAAGACTAGAATCCCTAAATTATTTTTTGATTAACATATCAAAAATAGTTTAACATATGTTTATACAATCAATCTCATGTTTTCAGAGCCTAGAGGAAAAAAACTATGCATCTTTCAAGGAGCATCATTCCTAATTTATGTATGTACTATGCTTAAACTTTCTTAGCTCTCACTTCTCTTTACCACATAAGAAAAACAAAGTAGCATTGAGATATTCTGAAAGGAGACCCTCCAATTCTTACCTCAAGCATCCCTAAGTCCTAAAAGATAAAATTACCAGTTCTCTGTCTTCCAACCTCTAGTTTATCTAAAGAACCTTGTACATTCTTAGCTACACTAATCCTAAAAAGGACTGATATATGTAAATCAAGTAGAGTCTATGGGGTTTTGTCAACTTCCTGCAATTATCCCTAACTGAATTAAAAATTACAGGGAACTTTAAAAGGTTCCTATAACTTCCTATTTAATCACACGGGCATCTCCCAATTTCTAAATCTTACAGGGTACCTTGGTAATTTTCTCCATAAAAAACTTAGAACAAATATGCAAGAACTTGTCAAATCTCCAGCAATAATGCAAAATATTTGCTTATGCAATAAAGTAGCAGGATCAATGAACCACTGCAAACAATTATAGAAATTGTTGGGGGAGGAGTATTTCAATTAAAGAACAGTTATAGAATGCTATCAGTAAATCCACGCCCACTTAAAATAAAACCACTACTTTCAGAAACTACACAGTCACAAAGCATCTTTTCACATATGGGTATATACTTTAAGTATATATTTTAAATATTTTTATTGATTTATTTTAGAGAGAAGAAAGAATAGGGAGGGTACAAAGGAGGGAGTGGGGCAGAGAGGGAGAGAAAGAAACATCAACTTGTTGTTCCACTTATTCACACATTCATTGGTTGAGTCTTGTACATGCCCTGACCAGAAATCAAACCTACAACCTTGGCGTGTGAGGAATGATGCTCTAACCAACTGAGCTACCCAGCCAGGGGTACATTTTCAGTACCTTGATTGTACTAATTCCCAATGATTACTGGCCCAATGGGGTACACTATGGCTTCCAAAATGCCACACTCTTATTTATTTCTGCATCACTCATCACTCCTCCTCAAGCTCCTTTGTTTATTGTTGTCTTCTCCCTGACCTCTGAATGGTCACCTCCAGATTCTGTCTTTTCTTTTTTCTATCTACATCTCCTTAGTAATTACATCTAATATCATAGTTTTAATTACAAATTTATATCTCTAATTCATACCTCTCTCTTAAAACTCCAGACATATATTTGACTGCTTACTCAACATTTCACTTGGATATCTTTTAGGGATCTCAAACTTCTGTCCAAAACTTGAGTCCTCATCTTCCCAACTGGACTCCAACTGTTATCTTCCCCACTCAGTTGATGGCAAATCTACCCTTCCAGTTGCTCAGGCAAACACCGTGAAATAATCCTTGACTTCCTCCAAACTGTCAGAAAATATTGTTGAAACTATTTTGAAATGCATCTGGGATCTGGATATACCTATATATCCAGAGATAGTGATATATATCTTACCACCATCATTTCCCACATGGATTAATGTAGTGGCATAATAGTCTCTGTATTTATTCTTATCCCCAACAGTCCTGTCTCAGTAGCCAGATAATCCTCTTAAAGGTAAGTTAAGATGATCATTTCCCTCTCAAAACCTTCTAATAGCTCCATATTTTCCAAGTAAAAGCCAGAGTCCTTATAATGGCTTATAATGGCCTACATGATCTGGCCTACCTAATGGCCTATTACTTTCCCCTTTGCTCATTTAGTTCTAGCCATGTGAAATTCCTTCTTCAAATAAGCCAGGCACCCTCCTGCCCAGGGCCTTTGCTTGAGCTCTCCTTTGCTTTAAATGTTCTTCCTCCAGATAACTTCATGGTTAACTTCCTCACTTCCTTACCCTTTTGCTCAAATACTACATTTTATATAAAACCTACCCTCACTCCCATCCATTTCACCAACAATACCTTCATCTTGCTTTTTTTTCCCCACACTGACCACCTTCTAATGCACCATGTATTTGTTTTGATTAGTGTTTATTTCTCTCTTGTCCATTAGAAAGCTCCATCTCAATTGATGGAAACTTATCATTTTGTTTACAAATTTATCCCAAGTGCATACAACCTTATCCAGCATATAATAGATACCAAATTAACATTTGTTGCATGAAAACCAAAACTCATAAGACAAGAGTCATAGTGGCTAAGGAATTATAATGGACTACAACTGCTAAAAGCTATAAAACCCTATTAGTTTTTGTTCAATCTTGCCTAACAAACAGATTATAAAACCTATTCGTCCTATAAATAATGACAAGCCTTGCAAATGACAGCTTCAAGCTGTTGTTCCTAAGACAAAAAAAATAGGAATTTTATCCAAGAGGGACCATAACCCACTGCAAATTTTTGGTCTATATATAATATTGAGAGCATACTGATCATTTGAGGTAAAACCAAGTTTAAAAGAATTATAATCTTAGAAAGCAGAATTAAGGTTCAACACTTCCAAGTGATTTTGATAATTTATAAAATGGTCTATAAAAAAATGACCCAGCAGAGAGGAAGTGGGGGGGGCGGGACAAAGAAGGGGAGCAGTTTAGTAAAGGAACTAGCATGGAAGAACCATGGACATGGACAACAAGTTGGACTGACTTTGGGGGGCAGCGGGTGGGTGGTGAAGGAAACAGAGGGGAGGGAAAAGGGAATGGATGTAATACAACAACAATAAAATTAAATTTAAAAAAAAGGACCAAAAAAATGACCCTTAGTATCTAACCTGTCAAGCATATTTAAGTTTGACCAAGAGGACTAAAATCAGTTTTAAGTGTCCATTGGTGCTTTCAGGAAGCTCTGAAACCAATGTTCTAAATTAGAATTTCATAAAATTTCACTGATAAAAATACATTACATTCAACAACTCCCAAACACCCTCTACAGCAGGGAAACTTGGTGAATGGCATCTTTCTAGTCTTAGAACTAAGTATTTTTACTTACAATGTCTCAAGTCTATATAAATCCAGCATGCATTTACAATATTTGTTGAGCACTTATTGTGTGCCAGGCACCAAACTAGGCCTGGAGCATATAAGTAAACAAGTAAAAGTCCCCACCCTCAAGAAGCTCACAGTCTAGGGGTACAGACAAAACTAACAGACAGTTACAATGCAGTGTGGTAAGTCACTACTTAGTGTAGGGATAAGGGTAAGGCCTTATGAAAGCAAACAGAGGGGCCTCAAACAGAACCTATAAATGTCCAATGCTTCACTGTTAAAATTCTTTAAATTTTTCACAATTTAGAAAACACTGTTGCTGGTATGTTAATATTTCTTTAAACCTTAATGATATAAGGGATGCAAAGTAAAATATTAAGAATAATATTCCTGTTTCTGTGAAGATTTTGTCTAACCCTAATTCTCTGAAATTGGACTCTTTAACTAGATAATGAAACATGAAGCTCTCAAAGATCTGGGTAAAAAGTGCCCTAAAAAACTGAGAATCACTGAAGCAGCAAGCCACTTTCAGAGTTAGTGTATCTTATACCTTAGAGCTGTAGGGCAGAAACAAAGGTTGAAACTCATCGCCAAAATATATTTAAAGTAAGATTCAATTTATTAATTTTTCCAATCTATTCATTACTTCTTTAAGTCTAAAATAGAGCACAGGGTAATATAGTATAAGTGGGGTACCCCTGTGTACATATAACAATCCTTAGATACCATTACACTCCAAAGCCTGAAATAGAAAGAATCCTTTTTTCGATGAAAAATACTCTTAAACAGAAAGAAAACACAATACTACGGGAAAATGAAAGTTGAAGTATCTGTTGAAACCTTCAGCATAGCATCTGATCAGTGAGAGCAGAGTCTCTGCATGTTAAGTCAAGCCACTAATCACTAACAGACCTGCACTGCCCTAAGGCCGGCCCAGCACGCAATCTTCTTGGTACACTACTGCCTCCTGGGGGTTATTGTATGTTACTGCTTTTGGGAGAAAATGTAAACAGAAAATACAGGTATTTTCTACTAAAAACAATGCAAAAAGGTTCATGTCAAACAACAGCAGGCCTTTCCCAAAAACTGTCATATTTATTTCTATCTGAATAATTTAGAACAAAGTACAAAATAAAACTTAATTATAGAAAGTGGTTGTTAATATGATTAAGTACATCAGGGCTTATATAGCATTTTGTATTTTCAAAGTACTTAGCCAACATTAAACAATCTTTACAGCATTATTGAGGTCAATATCACCACCACCTTTTTACAGAGAGTAAATAGCAAGGTTAAATAGAGTATTAGAAATTCAAGAACTAGTCAGTAACTAATCAGCAAAGTGCCACAGGATGGAGCACTAATAATATATCAATTCATCTCTAATATCCCATGACCTACCTCTAGGAGAAATTAGTTACCCTTTTATCTGCAGCACCACAGCATATTTTTTTAAGATTTCATTTATTTATTTTTTAGGGAGAGGGGAAAAGAGGGAAACATCAATAGGCTGCCTCTCACATGCGCCCCAATCCAGGACCAAACCCGCAACACAGGCAAGTGCCCTGGCCGTGACCCTTTGCTTTGTGGAACAACACCCAACCAACTGAGTCCCATGGTCAGGGTCCCACAGCATTTTATACATCCCTCTATTGTAAGACTTCACACTTTTATATCATAGTTATTAAACTACCCATCCCTATAACTAAACTCTACTTCAACAGGACTTGGCACAATGTCTTAGCACAAAGCAAGACACAACAAATTGTTCAGTCATTGGTCCAGCTATTAAGCACTTACTGCAATCCAGGCACTGTTCTGAACACAGGGGATAGAGCGGTGAAATAAATAAACAAATAAAAGCCACACTCCCTCTCCCTATCCCCACAGAGCATACATTCTAAGTGGGAAAAGCAGATAACCAAAACAACAACAACAACAACAAACAAAACCTAAAATTAAAACTAAAAAAAAAACTATCAAGTAGAAAGAAAAGCCATAGAGAAAATTAAAATAGGCCACGTGACTACAGGTGGTTAAGTAGTTACATTAGATGAAACAGTGACATTCAAGCTGATACATGAGTGTAAGAAAGAACCAGCCAAAACTGTGTGGAAAAGACACTTGCAGGTGGCAAATGCAAAAGGCCCAAAGTAGGTAAGAAAAGCAAACAACTGAGGAATAGGGGGCAGAAAGACTGGGTAGAGTACAGTGGCTCAATAAGTGAGTATAAAAGATGAAATCAGAATAGGCAGGGGTCAGATGAGGGTTTTCTTGGGCTATGATAAGAATTTTGTTCTAAGTGAGGTGGAAAGTTATTTAAGGTTCCATAGTAAGTATTTGCCCATTTGAATTGCTACATTTGCATAGTAGGTAGCACTAAAAGGAAAATTACTATGCTATTGGTTAGTGAACCTCTCTGTTTTAATAAATTACTTGTTAGTGGTTACTTTATAATTAAATCTTCAAACTGAAGGATAAAATAGCAGTGCCTACTAACATTTTAATAGAAGTTAGAATAATTAGATTTTGACAGCATTATTGGAAGAAATTAAAGAGCTCCTGCATAAACCACTGTACATTACAGATGACTATGCTAGAATCTTAGGTTAATCATGCATTAATTTTGCAAACCCTAAGATATCTCCAAAAAGCTCATTATGAGTGCTAGGCAGTAGGAGAGGAGGGTTCCTGAGTAAAAGTATGGCAATGTCATTAAATATAGTAAATCTCTTCCTATTACCAGAGAAACCAGAATGAAAAAAATAACACACATTTAAAAGCAAAAATAGCCCTGGCTGGTGGCACAGTGGATAAGGAACTGGCCTGCAAACCCAAAGGTCGCTGGTTCAATTCCCAGCCAGAGCACATAACCAGGGTGCAAGCCAGGTCTCCAGCCAGGTCCGTAGCTGGAGGCAGGTGAAAGCCAACCATACATTGATGTTTCTCTCCCTCTCTGCCTCTCTCCCTTCCCCTCTCTCTAAAAATAATAAATAAAATCTTTTAAAAAATAAATTAAAATAAAATAAAAGCAAAAATATGTCTCACCATATTTACTGAACAAAATACAGTGACAGCCAAAAACTGAAGGGCAGGTTTATACTTCAGCTAAGATGCTACAGGCGCTGTGGAAGCTCCAGACTGGCACCAGGCTGTAACACCACAATTCAGTTCAATTTAATTCCACAAACAGTCGCTACAGAGAAACCACTATCATTCACTCATTCTACCAGCAGGTTCCTGAACATTTGATATATTAAACTCTGTATTCTCACCCTGGCTGATGGTTCAGTGGATAAGGTGCCGGCCTGTGAACCCAAAGGTCACTGGTTCAATTCCCCAGCCAGAGCACATGGCCAGCTTGCAAGCCAGGTCTCCAGCCAGGTCCGTGGCTGGAGGCAGGTGAGAGATAATCTTGCACTAACGTCTCTCTCTGCCTCTCTCCCTTCCCCACTCTCTGGAAATAATAAAATCTTTTTTAAAAATTAAAAACTTTGTATTCTCTACCTTTTTAATGTCTTTTTATAAAAATTAAAAAAAAAACCCTTAATTGTAACAGACTTTAAAACACAGAACATATCACCCTGGCTAATTTTAAGTGTACAGTTTAGTAGTGTTTAGTTCATTTACATTGTTGTGCACCAAACCTCCAGAACTTTTACATTCTGCAAAAGAGAAATTCTACACCTACTGAACAACTCTTTGTGTCCTCCCTCAGCAATAGCTACCGCTCTACTTTGTTTGTCCCTCCCTGTTCTTTCATAGATAATATTACAGTGTAACAGTATACAAACCCCTATAGGAGAGTACAGCCATGTACTATGAAAAATAGAGACATTTATTGAAGAAGATACAAGATACTGTACATAAGAGAATGACACCTCAGTCCCCTACGATGCAGGCACCTTGGAACCTCACACAGTTCTCTCAATCATCATCAGCTGCCCCGTTATTTTTCCTAAATCTCATTGATGGTCTGAAATCTCTTCCCTTTCAAAGGTGATTCTAGTTTTGGGAAAAGCCAGACGTTGCAGAGTGTCAAATCTGGGCTGTAGCAGGGCTGAGTCACCTTGGTGATTTGATGTCTCACCAAAATACTGCATGAGACATGACGCATGAGTGGACACATTGTCATGATGAAGCTGCCAATCACCATTAGCCCATAGCTGCAGCCTTCTGAATCATCCAAATAGTTCAAGCTTAACGCAAAATTTGATGCATTCATTACCCTACTCAGTCATTTTGAATGGGACCAGTCGCACAGTACACATGCTCACTCAATAGCATCTGCAGCCTCACTGACTAGTACAGTGAAGTCATCATTGTTCACACATGTGCATCCCAGTCCACTCTCCTTGATTGCCAGGTACATCGATGTTATGCAAACTGTTCCCATTATATTAACAATGGCTGTGCTTTTTCCAGGCAGACCTCATATATAAGCATTTGAGTTGGTATTTTAGTTTGTTTGCCTTTGTTTAAACTATTTCATCTGTTTCCTTAACCAAAAGGTGGATAGTAGAATGGGCTAATAATTGCCTCCAATATGTAGTCAGGAACATGGAGGGACTGAGGATTATACTGCAATCAATACACACTATACTATTTCTAACCAGGAATACTAACAAAGTTATTATAAACAAACAGGGTTACTGGCCACTAGTAGAAAAGCCACTAGCCAATATGATATGATCTGTTTATATGGAAAAATATGTAGTACATAGAAAGAACGAATTAGACTTAAAAAGACTTCAGTTTGAAAATAGCCTGATAAATAATATAATTCTCTTATATTTTAGCCCTTATGTTGTACAAGAAAACATCCACATACATCAGTTAATTTAGTCAAGTCACAAACCCTCCAGAGATGTTTTCTTCACTTTCAACAGCCATCATAAAAATGCCTACCATGCTGACTTCAAAAGGCTGAAACAAGGAAAAAATTAAAATAGTAAAAGTAATTCAATTTGAAAGTTGTAAATATTTCTATATATATATAGAAATATATATATTTCTAAAGATAAACCCAAACAAATGTAGTACTTATTATTAAAATAATCAACATAGTGCCATGCATACAATTACTATTTATTGAACATTTGTCTAACATTTTATAGTTTCCTAAATACAAAATGCTACTCAATGAAAATTACAAGGCACAAGCACAGGCAAGATTCCGTACAGGGCAAATTAATGCTAAAATCAAGAACAAAACTACTGTTCTCTGGAACTAGATAGTTACAGAACTATGTGGGATTTAAGTAAAGAATCCTTCATCTCACTCTTTGAAAGGTAAGTTGTGTCCAATTTGAGAATATAATTTTTAAAAAGTCACATTAAGTCCTTTATCTCATCTCTAAATTGTATGATTTAACCTATAGTTGCCTACACCAATCAAACATAAGAGGATTTTATTATCTAGTAGACAGGCATTTTCAAAATTTGAACCTCTGGTAACGATCTCTTTATAATCACCTTTTTAATTACTTCCCCATTGGAAAGAAATGCTTTGTTAACGACACTATTTTCTAAGTTTCTATGATCAGCTTGGCACAATGGCTCATCAATTAGCTAGATCAAAGTTGATCTGTTTCTAATGGGAATCATAAAATCAATCAAAAGTAATTCGGTACATAAAGGATCCAGATAAGGGGTGTGGGTCTAGTTCCACATCAATTAGAAGGCAGTTCTGGACTGAGATTTAACATGGTGATAAGTACCATTACATATTAAGGTCCTAATTCAATTAAATACTAACCCCAAGATCAAAACTCCAGGTGTCTTTGGAACCAGAGCAACAAACTATCTTACAGAATATATCAGCTACTTTCAAGTATTTCAGTCAATAAACAAATGCAAGTAATTAGAAATAACACTTCCACTCTTCCTTTCAACAAATATTTATTGAAGACATACAATATGCCAACTACTTACTAGCTTGATAACCCAACACAGCTTACAACAGGCATAGAACCTTCATATAAAAGTGATAATATAATTAAATTGTCTTGGCCTTTTTAAAAATTATGTTCAAGGACATATACCTCCATAAGTACATTAGTTAAATATAATAAAATTTCATGTGGAATATGTGAAAGTAAATGTAGGGAATAGAACCAAGGAAGCACTTAAAATTCTTTCCTCTTGTAGTTATCACTATGCCTGAAAATGTTTTAACTCTTCAAACTACCCAACTCATCAAATTACTAAAAGCCACATAATATAGAATTATGTTAACTGTAGGTTAAACACAAGAGGGCGCACAAGTCTGGGAAATTAATAAAACCAAAGGCACGTTGCATTTTACTAAACAATTTGCAGCTGTTAACATATGGTCACATAGACTTTTAAAGGATTCTTCATGCAGGTACTTCAAGCCAAGCGTACTGAAAATATTTCCCTTTCTCAATACTTTCCAGAAATCAAAGCACTGATTCTTAGATAACACAAATTCTATCCAAATTGATTTTAAACCTAAATTTAATATTTTATCATTAAGAAAAATTATTACTTTTAATCATAAGTTTTTGCCACCTTTAAATCAAACCTCTTGGAAAACCTACTATTTAAATGCTGGCCAACTTTAAAAATACCTATGTCCAAATATCTTTAAAATGTACCCACTGAGTGATTAGAATCATAATAAACTTGCAGGAAATAGACCTCCAACTTTTAGAAACTGATATAAATCTGTATCATAATAATATCAGCTATTTAATTTTCAAGCAATAAATATTACATCTACAATGATCTATTCCAAGAGTTGCGTGCAACCAATTCCAAATGGCAGGTTATGACTTCATTAGTTCAATTCCTCATGAAATAACATGACCAGATTAAGATTACAGAGCCTATAAACAGAAACATAATACAAAATAAGTCCAGAGCACATTCTGTCTACCTCAAGATTCACCGCAAAATATAATCTACACACACACACACACACACCCCTACAGGTGCGTAGCTCCATTCAACTTTATGTAGTCCTAATGCTGGCTGTGCCACATGAAATGATTCTGAATGTCAGCAATTCATAGTGTACTTGGCTTCTACAAAGAAGAGGCCCCTGACATGAGGACCTGGTATGGTAGACAAAGCCACAAAAATATTGCTTATCCTTTATATACTATTATTATGAAAAGGGAATAAAAAAGAGGTTAGGTATGCACAAAGGGTGACAGTCCAGAACAAGGGATAAGAAATATATTATTTTAGTGATTAATAATCAGGGTCCAAAAGAAATAACAGCCAGGAACCCAAGAGTGGTAATAATCTAGTCAATGTGGATTGGAAGTGGATTTAGAGGCTGAATAGAATGGTCAGAGGTGGGATACAGATGAATTTTGGCCTTGGCAGGTCCTAGTATCCCAGATGTGGCCACAATATAAAACAGAAAAAGGCTCCTTGTTTACCCTCCCTGTCTGAACAATTCTAAAGGTGGTAGGAAATGGCTGGGGAAGATAGGGAAAATTTCTACTCACTCTGTCAAAAGAGGAGGGGAAATGATATAGGAGGAGGAGAGAGAGGACAAAACAATAAAAGCCCTTAAGAGATGCTGCTGAATCTTTTCTTCCAATTACAAATATTTAATTCATTTGACTTCTCGTTTTATCTAAGTAACTGTTTTTTGTTTCAGATAAGGTCTGCACTTTTATTTTTCTGTGTGCACATATGCATGTTAGCATACATGTGCAGGTGCATGTATGCATGTGTGTGCCATTTGCTACCAGTTTCAGTTCTGGTTTCAGTTTAGTTTTCCTTTTATTTTTTATTTCCTTAAAATTATGTTTCATTTTAGAAACAAGTTTGCCAGGAAACCAGCTCTGTCCCACCAGATAGGCTAAGTTATCTTTTTAAAAACCATGCTGACTTGACCTCATACCATCAAATAGGAACTCCTCAGGATGCCACCAAAAGGTCAGGGTCTCTGTCTGGTGGGAGGCCCTGGTGACCATGAAAGCCCCTCTACCAGAATGAAGGTTTCTGACAGTGCAACACAGTCTGGTTTTGTTGTTGTTATTTCCTGCCTTCTCATTGAAAGACATTCCTGGGTGACAGGCACTGTGCAGGGATATGAGCTACTGTAGCAACCCGGTGAAGTCTCACAGGCCCAGCAAACGTGTTTACATTCCTCAGCACTAGTGACTTGTTTGTGGAAGTCTGTTAGCCGTTGTGTGCCACTGTGATGGCTCCCACAGTGGACTCCTTTGGCAAACCTTTCAAGGAATTTTCTAACCATCAACAAAAAGTTGCTCTGTCAACCTGCATTATCTCCCGGAGCACTTTGGCCACATCTGGTAGACTATGGGGAAAGACAAAATCAGCATATGTGCAGCAGCTGGCTTACATGTTGCTGTCCAAGCTGGTTCATCACCTGTCCAATCAGTTCTTTCCATAATTCAAAGTCCTCTTCATTACCATTGACTACCCCAGTATGATAAGGTCTCGTAGGAATGTCATAATCCTGCAGTTGGCATCCTGGTGGTCCAGGATAGTAGAGACAAGTGGCCCAATGTAAGACAGGGATGACTACCTGGGTCCTCAGCAAAGTAACAGAGCTAAGCTGAATAAACCTGGTGACTAGCCTGAATAGGTCACCCACAATGTCAGGGTGAGTCTGGAACCCATTCTGCTGTTCTAGGAGCTGAATGGTGAGGATGGATACACAATGCCTGTAGCATGTTTAGTGGTTCCTGCCAGCAACCCTCTTCCATGCTATACTCACCCACAAGGATACTGCCAAGATGCAGGAAAGCAGAATGTTAATGTATGTGGTACACATTCACCATCTCTGTGACCAGTGGCCGCAGATCCTTTGTCCACACAGCAAACAGCCAAGTGGAGGCATCTGCAACATCACTCTACAATCCGATTATCAGCCTGGTGCTTATTGGGAATGAACAACCTCCAAGGACATATTACTTTATTTATTTATTATTACTTTTTAATCCTCACTCGAGGACACATTTCCATTAACTTTTTAGAGGAAGAGAGAGAGGAAGAGAGAGGAGGAGAAAGAGAGAAAAACATTGATGTGAGAGAGATAAGCAAAGACTTTAAATTAGCTATTATAAACATGTTCAAAGTACTAGATAAAACCATATCTAAAGAATTAAAAAAGAGTGTAAGCACAATGTCTCACCAAATATAGAATATCAATAAAGAGATAGAAATTATTTAAAAGGCAATGGCACAAGGCAATAATTAAAAGGCTATGGTGATGGGTTTATAATGTATAAAAATGTAATTTATTTAAAAAAGATGTAATTTGGTAGACAATAATAGTGCAAAGGAAGGAGAAAGGAAAATGCTATATTGGAGCAAGATTTTATATACTATTGAAGTTATATTGATATAATTCCAAAGTACGATGCTGTCTTAAATTCAAATTTTAATTATAAACCCTAAGACAACCACCAAGAAAATAACTAAACTTATACACAGGGTAGGGTAAAAGCAGGTTTACAGTTTTTCGTGTAGAAAATAATGCAATAATAAATAATAGTACAAGAATAAACTGTTTTGTATACTCATAACTGAAAACTTACTTTTTCTCCTTTCTGTAGTAAAAGAAACTATAGTTTAAATAATGCATTAGAATATAATTATTTAACATAAAAGAAGGAAATAATGAAGGATGAGAAGAAAAAAAGAACATAAAGAAAACAACAAAGACGTATAGGAAACAATAAAAAAGGCAAGTATAAGCCCTATGCTATCAGTAGTTACATTAAATATAAATGGATTAGACACTACAGTCAAAGAACAGGGATTGGAAGAATGGATTCTTTTAAAAACATGATGTTACTATATAATGTCTGTAAGACATTCACTTAAGTTTCAAAGACACAAATAGGTTGGAAAGGGAAAGCATGAAAAAAGATATGCCATGCAGCACTTACCAAGAGAGGTGGAGTAGCTATATTAATATCAGAAGACAAAATAGATTTTAAGACAAAAATTATTACTAGGGACAAAAAAAAGACATTTTATAATAGTACAAGGATCAATCTTTCAGGAAGACATAATAATCATAAAATATAAATACCCAACAATAAGGCCCCACAAATACATGAGGCAAAAATTGACAGAATCAAAGAAACAGAAAATTCAATAATAATAGTTGGAGATATCAATACTCCAATTTCAATAATTAATAAAACTACCAATGTTATCAATAAGAAAATATTTCAATAAGAAGAGAGAAGACTTGAACAATACCATAAACTATAGACATAATGGACATCTACAGAATACCCCAACCAACACCAGCAGAATACACAATTTTCTTGAGTGTACATGGAACATTCTTCAGGACAAGATGATATGTTAAACCAGAAAGCAAGCCTCAATAATTTTAATAGGACTGACATGATATAAAGTACGTTCTTCAAACACAATGGAATTAAAATTTGAAATCAATAAACAAGGAAATTTGGAAAGTCATAAATATGTGGAAGTTACACATACTCATAACATTCAACTCAACTGACCATATGTTAAACATGTCATTCTTCTAGTTAAAATCTTCCAATGAGATTCCATCAGTCTGAATGAAATATTACCTGCTTATAGTGGCTTAAAAGGCCCTATAGCCCTGGCTGGGTAGGTTGGATGGCTAGAGAATCATCCTAATACACCAAAGTTGCAGGTTCAATCCCCAGTCAGGACATATATAAGAATCAACCAATGAATTCATAAATAAGTAGAACAGCAATCAATGTTTCTCTCTCTCTCTCCATCTCCCTCCCTTCTGGGTCTCTAAAATCATCAAGCACATCTTCAGGCGAGGCTTTAAAAAAAAAAAAAAAAAAAAAAAAAGTCCAACTCTCCCAGTTACTTAACAGATGTCCTGGACAAATTATTTAATCTTTCACTAAGTATAAATATTCTCTCTATTTTCCCCCAACCAGTGTGGCTCAGTTTGCTGGGCATCATCCTGCAAAGCAAAAAGTTACCAATTTGATTCCTGGTCAGGGCACATGGCTGGACTGGGGCTCACCTCACGCAACTGATCAATGTTTCTCTCTCACATCGATGTTTCTCTCCCTCTCATTCTCCCTTTCTCCTCCTCTCTCAAAGAAATAAATCCTCTAAAAATATATTCTCTATTGTAAAATTGGAATACTATCTACTCAATGAGACTACTGTGAGTATAAAATTGATTATCACCAATAAAAGGATTCAGACAATCCTTCAGTAAATAAGCACTCAATAAGAACTATTATATCTGGTTACTATTATAATATAGGTACACCAAAATGAAACATGTAGCCAAAATATTTTTTAACATTTTCTTTCTTTTATATAATTCTGTCATTAGGTATAATACCTGACAAATAAGGTATAATAATATTCTGTCATCAAGTATTATTTATACCCAATGAAAGAACTCTGTCACCAAAGACAATAAATGAATGGAGAGTGCTTTAAATCTAAGAAGAAAGAGAGGTATTTATTATGTGCTTTAAAATTAATAGGAAAGTCCCCTTGTAAAATTTTCCCTTCAATGGTATTACACCATATGAAAATCTACTGTTCCTTTGGGTTTCTGTTCCTATGGTAGGAACACTTTTGTAACTCAATTCACAATAAAATGGTAGTAACTATTCCACAACTGACTTGTCTGTAAAGATATGATTCAAGAAAATTCCAGAACCAAAATATAAAGTGTGAAGAGTCAAAATAGCCCTGGATGGTGGCACAGTGGATAAGGCACCAGCCTGTAAACCCAAAGGTCACTGGTTCGATTCCCAGCCAGGGCACATAACCGGGTTGCAAGATAGGTCTGTAGCTAGAGGCAGGTAAAAGGCAACCTTACATTGATGTCTCTCTCCTCTCTGCCTCTCCTTTTCCCTCTCTCTAAAAATAATAAATATATTTTTAAAAGAGACAAAATAAAATAGATACAACTAAAAAGGGATAGCTTATATAAGTGATAGTACATGAATATGTACCTTACTGTTAATACGTCCTGACAAAAATACTGAGGTAAATTACAAGGACGGCCACAAATTCTTCCCTTCTGTATGTTCTTGGGTAATCCCCTCCTATAGTGGTTCTGAGGTTGGCCATCTGATACGCTCTGGCCAATGAGATAATAGCAAATGTGGTACACACTTAAAAAATGCTTAGGCATTGGTGCTTTCAATCTCTTGCTGGTCTTGGAACCCTACAAATGTCCTGTGAAGAAGCCCAGGAAAACCTGCTAGATGATGAGACACATAGCCCAGTTGCTGCTATTGCCCTAGCCAACACCATACCAACTGTCAGAAATGTGATGAGACAGTCTTAGATGATGCAGCCACCCATCGAACTTCCAGTTGGCCTCAAACACATGAGCAAGTCCAGCAGAAATCAGCTGGATCAACCCAGACCAGAAGAGCCACACAACTGGCATACAGAATCTTAAGCTAAATAAGTGGTTGTTATTTTAAGTGACCAAATTTTGTGATACTGTGTTACAGAACACAAGCTAGCAGATACAAATACAGATCATTAATGCATTCATTTCCCCCCAAATCATGAAGAAGAGGTAGAATAGTAAAATAATGGGGGAAAAGTCAGTGTGAATAATTCTTTTTTTTAATTCTTATTTATTATTTTTAGAAAGAGGGGAAGGGAGAGAGGCAGAGAGGGAGAAAGACATCAATGTATGGTTGCCTTTCACCTGCCTCCAGCTACAGACCTGACTGGAAACCTGGCTTGCAACCCGGTTATGTGCCCTGGCTAGGGAATCGAACCTACAACTTTTGTGTTTGCAGGCTGGGGCCTTATCCACTCAGCCACCAGCCAGCACAGTGTGCATAATTAAAAATAAATTAATTAAATACTGTAATCAGAGCACAAAGTAGCAGAACTATGCTTACCTATACTAATAGGTATACCTATACTTAATAGATACTTACTGAAATGAAATAAATAAAATATAGCCACAAATAAAACAGCAATAGGGTCTGACAGTTAAAAAGAATATACATGCTATATATGTGGTAAAAAAAAGGAAGTATTATTCCTCTTCCTTCTGCAACAGATATATATTAATGGAGTATTTTATCCATTTTGGTATCATACTTTTTAAAAAATGATCAGCAGGAATTGAAAAGATTCAGAAGATTCCTATGATTACTAAAAGGGGAAGAAAAATGCTTGAAGAAAAGACTAGGTAGTTTCACTAAACATTATGTGTGTATAACACATAGCAGTGAATAACATCATCATCATGATCATCATCATTAATGACCATCATTTATTACATAACCTGTATATGAAAAACTGCTAATTGCCTAACATTATTTTACTTAATCCTCAATACAATCCTTCAAGGTTGGTAATGTTAACCCAGTTTACAAATGGGAAAACTGAGGCTTACTGAGGCAAAGTGACATGTAAGGGGAAAAAAAACTCCAAAGAACCAGCTGTCCTCACTTTACGTGTATCTTGTTTCAATATAAATGAATGTCTGTTACCAGAGTTAAATAATACCAGTTCACTAAAAACACATTTCAAATTCCAGTTACCATGGAATGTAAGTTACATGCAAATTCTGCTGCTAGTTCTTCAGTGCACAATCACTTTGTAATTAAGAGATGAGCATCATGATTAGTGACCAATCACAACACTTGTTTCAAAGTGTCAGTGATTGGTCATTGCACATCTTTATTCAGATTAACACAGAGATAAACCCATGTGGAAATTTTATTAAAATAGAATTTTTAAAGATTTTACTTTTTTTTAGAGAGAGGGAGGGAGAAAGAGAAGGTGAGAAACATCAATGTGTGGTTGCCTCTGGCCTGCAGCCGAGGCATGTGCCCCGACCGGGAACTGAACCACAACCCTTTGGTTCATAGACCAGCACTCAATCCACGGAGCCACACCAGCCAGGGCTAAATTTGACTTTTTTTTTTAGGATTTTATTTATTGAGAGAACTAGAAAGTGAGTTCCCATTTTCAAGGTGCAGAGGTGAGGTGCAGAGGGTTGATCAGGGTGACAGCAGTGCTGTCTTTCTGGCTTGCGGAACCAGAATACTAAAGCACAGATGACTACAGCCTTTGGCCAAGAAGAAAGGGCATCACAGAAGGAAAAGAACAAGAAAAGGAATACTCAAATTCTGTCTACCCACATCCTGGATAACGCCTGAGGTACACATGTACGGAACAAAGTCAAAGCAGTTCAACTAAAGAAAAAATATCTTTTTCTTTAGTATCTTGAATTGCTGGAGATGCAATTCGAGAACAAAGTATGCAGTTGCTCTTGTGTTCTAACCAAGATAATTACCTGCCAAACAACATCAACAACAATAAAAAACAATATAGAATTTTCTCGAGATAAAAAATCAACTCCAAAAGTATTTAGATAAACATACAAATGGTAGAACAAGAGGAGCAAAAACAGAGAAGATAAATATATAATAATTGAAGCAAAATCAACAGCATCAATAATTACATTAAATGTTAATGAACAAAGATTCCAATTGAAAAGAAAGTGATAAAACTAATTTTAAAAGCAAGACAAAATTACATGCCGTCCAAAAGAGATAAATCTTAAACGTGAAGTCCTGGAAGGGTTAAAAATATGTGAAGAGGAAAAGACACATAAGGCAAAGAATAAGCATAAGAAGGCTAAAGTTAACCCAAAGGTCGCAGGTTCAATTCCCCAGCCAGGGCACATTACCAGGTTGCAAACCAGGTCTCCAGTCAGGTCTGTGGCTGGAGGCAGGTGAAAAGCAACCATACATTGATGTTTCTCTCCCTCTCTGTCTCTCTCCCTTCCCCTCTTTCTAAAAATAATGAAATAAAATCTTTAAAAAAAAAAAAAAAAGAAGAAGGCTAAAGTAATATTATTACCAGACATCATAGATTTAGGACAAAAAATAACTACCAAAGATATAGTGGAATCTTGCATAATGATAAAAAGATCAATTCATCAAGACATAATAATAAATACATGTTAATAACAGCACTTCAAATAACATGATGCAAAAATTGACAATATTAAAGGGATGAATAAACAGCCAATTCCAAAATTTTAGCTGGAGAATTTAATTTCATTATTCCAGCAACTGATGAACAAAAACTAGATATAAAAAAGTAAATATATACAGGTAGAAGATATGAACAACACTATCAATCACCTTGACTTAATTGATAAGTCATCCACAGGCCTTAAAAAATAAAAGAAAAAGAAAAGACACATGCCAAGCCACACTAGAATAATTTACTAATAGAACTTCATTTCTTTTTTAATTGTTTAAACATTTTATTTATTATTTTTAGAGAGAGGGGTAGGGAGAGAATCAGAGAGAGAGACATCAATGTATGGTTGCCTTTCACCTGCCTCCAGCTATGGACCTGGCTGGAGACCTGGCTGAGACCTGGCTGGAGACCTGGTTATGTGCCCTGGCTGACAATAGAACCAGTGACCTTTGGGTTCTCAGGCTGGTGCCTTATCCACTGTGCCACCAGCCAAGGCCTAGAACTTCTTTCAAAAACCACAAGCATATCCCTGGCTGGTGTGGCTCAGTGGATTGAGTGCTAGCCTACAAACAGGAAGGTAGCTGGTTCAATTCCCAGTAAAAGCACATGGCTGGGTTGTGGGCCTCATCCCTGGTTGGAGGCATGTAAGAGGCAACCACACATTGATGTTTCTCTTCCTCTCTTTCTCCTTCCATTCCCCTTGTTCTTAAAATACATAATATTTTATATCAAACTATAGTAGGTATTGTAGCTGCTATATACAAGTAACAAATTAACTCTTAAATAATCTTACAAGATAGGTATTATTACCTCATTGATCATAACCCTAGAGAGGTTCAAAAGATTTACCCAAAAGCCATATGTTGATAATAGAAGAAGAAAAAATGAACTATGTCTGTCCTTTGAAAACAGCATTCTACCCTCAAATGTTGTCATATAACTACTTTTTTAAACAAGTTTTGTTTCATTTACAATGATTAGTTATTAAAGATATCTTTTAGCCTTGGTTGGTGTGTCTCAGCTGGTGTGACTAAATGATGGCCTACAGGTTTGATTCCCAGACAGGGCACAGGCTTGGGTTGGGGGTCACATCCCCCCACTGGAGGAGTGTGAGAGGCAACTACTCAGGATCAGTGTTTTTCTTGCCACTGGTGTTTGCCTCCCTCTCTTTCTCTCTCCCTTCCCCTCTCTCTAAAAATAAATAAAAATCTACAAAAAGAAAGCAATCCTCCCAAATCGGAAGGCAGGAAGGGAGGAATCCTTCAGGGAATTACAGAATACTAAACAATTCTTGAGGCAGCAGCGATACTAGAAATTCCATTGAGTGAGGCCAAAATACCTACCAGAGTTGAAGTATAAAGTAATATGACTGTGACATATCATTTAGACAGTAAGAATCTTTGTCTAAATCTCTAAGAAAGAGCCATTAACCTCTGTTAAGCAAACAGCCAAGAATGGGATCAAATGGTTATACATTCAATTAAAAAACATCTCGCCTTGCCCTGCCTGGTGGCACACTAGATAAGGCACGAGCCTGCAAATCCAAAGTTCTCTGGTTCGATTCCCAGCCAGGGCACATAACCAGGTTGCAAGCCAGGTCTCCAGGCAGGTCTGTGGCTGGAGGCAGGTGAAAGGCAACCACACATTGATGTCTCTCTCCCTCTCTGCCTCTCTCCCTGCCCTTCTCTCTAAAAATAATAAATAAAATCTTAAAAAAAAAAAAAAAAAAAAAAACATCTCGCCTTGGCTGGTGGCTCAATGGATAAGGCGCCATCCTGCAAATCAAAGGTCACTGATTCGATTCCCTAGTCATGGCATATAACCAGGTTGCAAGCCAGGTCTCCAGGAAGGTCTGTAGCTGGAAGCAGGCGAAAGGCAACCATACATGGATGCTTCTCTCCCTTTCTTCTTCCCTCCCTGCCCTTCTCTCTGAAAATAATGAATAAAATCTTTTAAAACATATATATATATATATGTTTTTATATACACATTATAAAACATATATATGTTTTAAAACATATATATTCATTTCAAACATTTCAGTCACATCCTAAGCAATTGTTTCTAAAATAAACTGGGGGTTAGGCACTAAATAGACATACTGAAAATAAAGTATATTTATAAAACAAAGATAACCCAATCCTATTCAAGGGAATACAGATAATTACAATGATTTATTAGAAAAAGAAGTTTCACTGATCAAATACCATTCTGAAAATAAGTAGTTATTGACAGGGAATAATTAAATCAAAGAAATATTTGTATAAAAATAAAAATACTGTCCTAAACCTGTTAAGTAACTAGTACATATCCTGTCAAGAAGCTGAGTGAAAAAAAGATTCAAATCTCAAACATATAGGAAAAGATTTGGACATAGAAAGCATACTTCCAAAGCATAAAAAATGAAGCCATTCACTAGTGCACCAACCTAATGAAGCCATTATACATTTTGCCAAAGTACAAACTATTAAAATATTAATAACTGCACTGAGGCTATAAAATATTACATTAAAATTAAAAATCAGCACAAAAGATTCTGTGAAAGTAAATCAAATTTCTACCTTAGGCCATTTGGGATTGAGAAGCCGAGCTTTGATTGCATCATCCAGGGCCTTGTCATACTGCTGGATTTTCATATACGCTGCAGATCTGTTGCTGTATAAGATGCAGTTCTGAGGGTCAACAGCCAGGGCTTCATTGTAGAGAACAATAGCTGTGTGGAAATCTCCATCATGACAGGCCTGGTTACTCTGACGAACTTTCTCAACAAATTCAGCTTTGCTCAGCACTGGACCATCAGGACTTCTCTGGCCAATGGTCTTAGCACCAAAAAGAGGAATCTACAAACAAAGAAACTTAGTGAGACAAGGTTCTGATAATCCAGAGAGGTTCCACATGTAAACTTCAAGAGGACATGGATATTCTTCATGGTCTACTTTATATTGTAGTTAACTTTGTGCCCTGATAATAAACTTTCCAAGAAGCAGCCAACAATAGTGCCTAGCATGCGAATGCATATATGTATGTGTAGGTATAGTTAAAAACTTACATATTTACACATATACATATATTTCTCTTTTTTAAAGATTTTATTTATTGTTTTTAGAGAGAGGGAAAGGGTGAGAGGCAGAGAGGGAGAGAGACATCAATGTATGGCTGGCTGCCTTTCACTTTCCTCCAGCTACAGACCTGGCTGGAGACCTGGCTGGAGACCTGGTTATATGCCCTGGCTAGGTATCAAACCAGCAATCTTTGGGTTCGCAAGCTGGCACTTTTCCACTGAGCCACCAGCCAGGGCTTGTAGTTCTTATGGAGAGAAAGAGTGAATGAATGCAAAAGAGAACTCAAGACTTTCCTTGGCAATTTCATGTTATACTAAGGGAAAGATCAAAGTACAAACCTATGTAAACAATATTATCTCAACTATGTTAAGATGTTTTTTCACTCAAAAAAAAAAAAATACTGACTGCTAAACTATCTTCAAATACAAGATTATGAATTAATTTTATTTTCTTAAAATTTTATCAAACTATTAGGAAATAAGCATATGTTAGTTTTTAAATTAAAAAATAGCTTTAGCTGGTGTTGCTCTTTGGAGTGGGCACCAGCCAGCCTGTGAACCAAAAGGTCGCTGGTTCAATCTCTGGTCAGGGCACAGGCCTAGGTTACCGGCCAGTTCCCCAGTTGGGGGTGAGCAAGAGCCAACCAGTAGATGTTTCCTTCTCTTTCGTCCTCCTGGTCACTCTCTAAAAATAAATGTTTTTTAAAAATTAAAAAATAAACTTAAAAAATAAATTTTAATGTATCAATGAATCTTTTTAAAAGATTTTATTTATTTTTGAAACAGGGGAAAAGAGGGAGAGGAACAGTGATGCGAGAAACAGGGCTCAGTTATCTCTTGTACCTGTCCCAGCAGGAGCCAAACCCTCAACCCCTACATGTGCCCTGACCAGGAATCCAAACTGTGCCCTCTGCTTTGCGGGACAATGCCCAACCACTGAGCCACACCAGTCAGGACAATGAACTGTTTTACACTGGCAGATTTGGTTACTGTAATTTAGCATAGAATTTTAAAACATACACCAGTTTTTGTGGAGATCACCAAAATCTGCTACAAATCATATCTTGGCAATTTAAGATCTGATTTTGATGTTGATTTTTCCAACTCATTAAGTTTTCTATTACTTTATAGCAGTGACCTTAAAACCAAAGGGACTGACTTTAGTGAAATGCTATTCACTTTTAAAACATGAAAATTATGAAGTGCATTAGAGTCCCAATGGAAGAAACTCTAAACAGCAGCATCAAGAGAGACAGCTTACAAGTCTAAGCAGTCTTGCCCTAACTGAAATTAAAACAAAAAGTGTAATTTTCTTTCCCACTTCTTTTTTAAGACTAAATCCAGTCTCTTGATGCAAAAGGAGGGTAGATCTGATATGTAACACACTGACCTGTACAAAAGTAATAGATTCCTCACAAAGGCATCTGCATTAAAAAGAACAAATTCCACAGAGAGGAGAAAGAAAGGCAGAGCTAATCTCCCACATACACAACACTATTTTTCCTCTGCTTACAGGACTAGCATGTCCTAGATTTCCAGGATAACTTGACACACTAAAATATCCTAGAAGTTTCAAATATCAAGGTCCAAGTTATATTCCTCAACTTCCTCTTACTAGAAGAAGCTAACCAATAATGGATTCTGGTTATTTGTTGTATATTATTATTATGAAACATACTGCTTGAAAGTGAATAAACTTTGTAAACTTTACCAAACCACCAGGATCTTCTTGAACAGTCTTGATTTTTAATCATTGTATCCCCATCAACAAACCAATGTGTAAGACACTGACAACGTGTAAGACTAATTTTATTTTGGAAAATACTGTACAGTCATCATGGCAATACTTAAGGGTAGTTCTGTGGCAGGCAGTTAGATAGACGTGAGCAGAGCAAGGATGACGGGTCCAGTACAGAAGGTCACCAGAGTGGATAGCAACAGGCAAAACTGGGAAAACAAGGACCTTGCCCCAAGGGCAACCTTTTCCCCCTTAGCATGTCATTGGTCATGAGGTTTACACCCCTGATCTCTCATATTACTGGTCATGCGGTTTGGACCCTCTGCCAACCTTTCCTCCCCATGCATGTTGCTAGTCATTCAGGTTAGACCCCCCACTTTAAATGGGGAACAAACAGAGCCAAAGAATAGCCCTTATGCTTTAAGCCTCCAGGACAATGAAGTTCTGACCTGCATTAAATGCATCTAGGTCTCCACTGTATTTCAGGAATGCAGCAAAACCAGGCAAGCAATGCCGTGGCAACATCCAGACAGCCGCACTGACTAATGACCCCTTACCCTGGCACCAACCAGTCAGTGGACACCATGACCCTGAAAGGACACAACCCTGGAAAGCTACTGAGGCCCTCCCCAGAGATGTCTTCTAAAATCCTGCCCTTAGGAACCTTTAGGATGAAGAACCCAGCCCCGTCTCCTCCCTGCCTGAAGCAGGAGCTTTGCTTCCTAGGAGGGCACCTGTGCCTCCTCCCACCCCGACCTCCTCCTTCTTTTCCCCCAGGTGCGTTACCTTCACATTCCTCCCTCTAAGCTCCAAGGGCCTTTCTTTTGCCTCTACAGTGTGTTTCCGGAACCCATTTCTTCTACAGCTCACTTCTACCTCTGTGACTTTCTAAATAAACCTTCTCTTATAATTTCAGTCTTGGGCCTGAATTCTTTCCTAGCCAGAACTGAAGTACCAAGGTTGATGAACCAAGGTCCAGCCCCCACTGGTCCAACACCCAGTGCCATTCTCACCACCACCACCAGCCATAAATTATAGGGGGGAAAATCTACATTTAAAAATTTAGGGGTACAATATTTAAAAAGCAATAATAGCCTTTAAAAATAAAAACATTAGGTTCAAATGTAGCCTGAAAGTAAAAAGGACATGATCCTACTATTATTACAGCATTCCCTACTTCTCAGAGTAAGAATTTTGGTTCAATGCCAACATGGAAAAGAGTCAAACTAGGAAAAGAAAGGGTCTGCATTCTACTACCTCCATTTATAGTAATATAATGTAACATTTCCCAAAACATTACTCTTAGGATACTGGAACAAACAAGGTTAAGTTTCTTTTTTTAGTGGAAGAGTTCTCAGAGCTTTTGTTGTAAACTATGAACCTGACAGGGGAGAGACCATACATAATAGGATCAAAGGACCAAATTAGACTAGAAATTGTTGAAACATTCATTAATTAGAACCCCACAAGGAAAGGGAAGGGAATAGGAGCAATTCTGAATGCCTTGAGACCAAGAATTTTCTGAAACTGAGGAAAGACATCAATTCATAAAATACTGAACCCATTGCTTTAAGAATTTCATCCAGCCCTGGTTAGTGCAGCTCAGTGGATTGAGTACCAGTCAGGGCACATGCCTGGGTTGTAGGCCAGGTCCCCAACTGGAGGCATGTGAGAGTCAATCGATCCATTTATCTCTCACACATCAATGTTTATTTCTCTCCCTCTCTCCCTCCTTTCACTACTCTCTAAAAATTAAAAAAAAAAATATTTTAAAAGTATTTCATCCAACCGCAAGATACCACAAAGAAAACTACACCTACATGTATCATAGGCCAACACCTAAAATCAAAAACAAAGACAAAAATGTTAAAGCAGACAAAGGAGAAACAACATACATTTCCTTCCAAGAAGCTACAACCTGTGAACGCAACAGAAATGATAGAAACTGAAATAGCAGCTAATCTCAGTCTCTATATTCAAAGAAAATGCTAAAAGTACCTACTCTATGCTGGGCACTCCCATAGGTGTTGTAGGTGAAATCTCTATAGTAAATAACAGTACAAGCTACCCGCCAAAAAACACTGGCTCCACTTGTGACGAGCACACTCAAGCTGTTGGTGTCTTATAAAAAGCGCTGGGCTTCTAGAGGGGAAAAACCCCTCCTAACTGAACCACGAGGGGTCAAACCAGACCCCAACAGAGATCCTCTCAATCAATGATGACGAACCAGAAGGTAAAGAAATTGGCCATGCAAATAGAAACAGAGTTTCATATCTAGGGGAAACGACATAAAAGCAGTAAGAGCAAGGCATGTTTGAGGAACTGCAAAGAAGCCAGTGCAGATGAGTGTAAGGGTAGAAAGTAAAGGTTTGTGAGGTCACAGAGGTAACTATGGGGTCCAAACTGTTTAGAGCTATACCATCCAACACAGTTGCCACCAGCTACTGTGGCTCTTTAAATTCTTATTTTACTTAATTAAAATGAAATAAAAATATTTGGTTGCTAAAATGTACCCACATTACAAGTGCTCATGGTAACAAGTGATTAACATATTGGACAATGAAGATATAGCACACTTCTATCTTCACACAGAATTCTATTGGACAGAGCTAGTATAGAGCTTTGTTGGCTACCATAAAGCTACTTAGAGAAACTAATACAAGTCCAAGGGAAAACTAGACACACTACAAGAGGTCATCAGCTCTCCACACTAAAGCAGAATTGCCACTGTTCTCACAATAACTGAATTCCCAGTCCTTAGGCCAATTAAGTGAACACTTCCCAAACTCTTCCTTAAAATGGTCTTAACAGGTATCTTTCAAAAGGTATTCCATTTTCCAGCAATTTGGAGAAAATTAATATAAACAATTTGGGAAAAATTCCTCACTCACATGTTTGAAAATTTTCTCTCTTAGATTTGGAACTTCTTTTAGCTGATTCCAGAACAAGTTACCAATACTTGTTATACAAATATAATACAAATAGTTTGGAGGAAAACAAATTTGGTTACTGTAAGCCTTCCTTAGAATCTTTAATTTGCCAATGTATATAGTGAGTTTCCAAGAAGGAGAGAGACTATAAAGTGTTTCCCAGTAACAATTATTATTATTTATTATTATTATTAAAATTATTGAATACTTACATGACTAGAATTGTTCTAAATGCTTTACATGTGTTAACTCATTTAATCGTTACAAAAACCTATGAAGTAGAAAGTATTATTTTCCCCACCTTTAGATTAAGAACAAGGTAAAGAAAGGTTAAATGACTAACAAAAAGGAAGGGTGTGAAAGAAATAAACTAATATGCAGTAAGTAGGACTGTGATTCAAACCCTGGCAGTCTGGCTCTGGAGCCAGTGATCCTACCATTATATACTCCCTCTCAGAATTATTTGAAAATGTAATATTTTATTCACCTCCCAGAATACCTTTGAAGGCCTTGCAGAACTTTGTCCCATTTGTTTGGGAAATGCTAAAAGACTACCAGTTGGAACTTAGGCCTCTTTCTTGCAACCTGGGTAAGACATGCTAGAACTATGCCCAAAATTACTTTCCAGTTCCTAGTTTTTAGATTTTATAACCTATTGAAGCCTTTCTTTTAAGAAAGGCTAGGCCAGTCAGCTTTAAAATCTATTTACTTGTTAATTGCCGTAATTTCATGCCAGTGAATAATACACTATCAACCATTCAATAAAAACCCTGATTTTGAGATATACTACAGCATAAATCTGACACTCATAACTTTGTATTTCTACACTGTTCTATTCACTTGAGATGGTGATAAATGAGTCAATACCATTTTATTTGGAAAACAACCAACTCCCTTCTTTTTTTTTATTTTTTAATTTTATTGTTGTTGTATTACATCCATCCCCTCTTTGCTCCCCTCTGTCCCCC
>PVIW01008180.1:0-63860 GCA_004026585.1 Noctilio leporinus
AGAGGGGAGAAAAAAGGGGATGGATGTAATACAACAACAATAAAATTAAAAAAAAGAAAAAAAAAGATGGGTTTTATCAGGTTGTGGGAGCTACTTTATAATTCTGTTTTGTTTATAGAGATTTTTTCTTTTTATTGTTCTGCACTTTTTACTTGATCATAAGATTTCTATATACTTTTTCTCTTACTCTAGTACATTACATTTATTAATGGCAATAAATTTGATTTTCAGATGTTAAACTGATTTGTATTTCTGTAATGAATCCAGAACTTGGTCATGATGCATTTGTCATTTTTATTCATTACTGGATTCAGTTTACTTAGATTTTACTTAATATTTACAATGGGCCATGGCTGGTGTGACTCAGTGGATTTGAGTGATGGCCTGCAAACTGAAGGGTCGCCAGTTCAATACCTGAGCTGTTAGCCGAGTCCCCGGGGAATAGTAAAATCCTTATTCTAGGAGTTCAAAACCTAAAACAAGCAAATACTGTACAAGCTATTTAATGACAATAAGATAATTAGAATGAAAACAAGATAATTAGCCTTGGCCAGTGTGGCTCGGTGGATTGAGCACCAGCCTGTGAACCAAAGGATCACTGGTTCAATTCCCAGTCAGGGCAAATGCCTGAGTTGCAGGCCACGTCCCCAGTTGGGGGGTGCACAAGAGGCAACCACACATTGATGTTTCTCTCCCTCTCTCTCTCCCTTCCCCTCTTTCTAAAAATAAATTAATTAAATATTTTTGAAAAAAAGAAAATAAGATAATTATGTCCAAATATTTAATAGGAACCCAAAATGAATGTATAAAAATTTTGTCTCCTACTACCTTATCTTGAAACTGTGGGACATTTTCTAAGATTGCTATTTTAAAAATTATGAAAACAATGCTAAGTCTCTCTCAGAGTTAAAATATACAGTGTAGTTATTTAGGTAACAGTTCTCATACACTGGATCCTTCATGTCACATAGCTACATGATATTCCCAAGTCATAGATTTTGCCGTTTGATCTCTGATGCAGCTTGAAGATATTTCAGGGCTCCAGCAGCTAGACAGTACTCTGAATACACTAAGTATACATATGAAGCAGCTCAAATGTATAAGTGCTTCCATCAACAATCACTTCAAAGGTCATTAATAACTTACAGGTGTTAGAGTGGAAATGCCCTCTGCACTCCCCTGCCCCTTTTTGAACTCTGGTTACTCTCTCTGGGCCATTTTCATAACAGTGAATTCTTAACTTGATATTTCTCTTTCTCCATTTTTTCTTCTTTAGCTAGAGGCTTTTAAGATGACATTCCAAAACATTCTAGGAAATAAGAAAGCAGGGGGAAAAAATCTTCAATGTGTTATCTAGGGTTTTCTTATCCTTATATTATTAATATATTGAGGTTAGAGGACAGCAATTTATGTCATTCTTAAGAAAATATCTATAAATAAATGGAGCCCTGGCTAGTATGGCTCAGTGGATTGAGCATCATGCTGCAAACTGAAAGGTTGTTGGTTCAATTCCCAGTTAGGGCTTGTGAGCCAGGTCCCCAGTTGGGGGCATGTGAGAAGCAACCATCCATGTCTCTCTTGCTCACTGATGTTTCTCTCTTTCTCCCTCCCTTCCCATCTCTCTGAAAATAAATAAATAAAATCTAAGAAAGAAATAAAGGAAGTGGGGGGGACCCTTGACTCACAGAGATGAAATGAACCTTCCCAGGCAGCTTGTTCTAGGAAGAGAAGGCTGGCTAGTGTCTGACTGACAAGGGCCTCAATGGCCTACCTCCAAAGGTTTTTATCGATTACACAAGGTTGGAGATGCACATACACACCACAAATCATTACCCCAGAAGAGTATTCAAAAGAAAGGAAGTTGTGAAGTTTGGATAACAATAGAAGGAATGAGATGATCCACTTCAGGCTATGGTCTGTTAGACAAGGTGACACCAAAACTCCAGGTGGCCCATAGAATTTTAGGGAGGGTGAGATTACATGCGGGTTAAGATTTAACATGTGCTGTGGGTGCAATACACAAGTCAAGGGAGTTTAGGTCACAGGGCAGACTTCAAAGGATGTATGGAATATTCCCAAGGCAAAATTCATATTGGGGCGGGGGAGGTGGGGTGGGCACTGATTAAAGCATTGAGGCTTGTATGCACCCAGCTTTCCTGGCTTTCTGGTCAGGTCTTATAGGCTTGGCCTGGCCTGCTCGGTGCTCCATGCCCTGATACCTTCCCAGGGGGCCCCTGACAAAGAAATGGAAAGTCAAAACAGGTGGGTAGTAAAAATCTGCCTGGTTTAAAACATGAGAAAATTCTGATGGACTTTAACATCTACTACTGATGAAGATAGGCTATGAGAGTTTACTAGCTTCTCCAAAAGTGTCAATGAATTATGTATGAGAAAGAAGCTTAATTATACACCTAGAACAATGTTTCTCAAGAGTGTAATTATTCATATTCTGGGCTGGATAATGCTTTGCTGTGGGGTCCTGTGCATTGTAGGATATATCCTTGGCCTCTACCCACTAGATGCCAGTAACATGCACGTACAAACATACAGCCCAATTTTAATAATCAAAAATGTTTCTAGACACTGTCAAATGTCCCCTGAGAGGCAAAATCATCCCCACTTGAGAACCACTGATATAGATGAAGATGTCTTCTCATTCTGAGCCTAAGAATATGAATTAACGCCACATAAAAGTTAAATGTATGTTTATTCATTGGGTGAAGGGATGTTTACACAATGCTAAAGTGTCACTCCATAGATTGTAACTACAAAGGAGAAAATGGTAGAACTGGTAGTCACCACCTTCACCAAGTGACCCCATATTTAAACTGACATTAAATATTTAACATGAGTCTAATGAAGCCTCTAGACCAGCGATTTTCAACTGGTGTGCCACAACTATTTTAAAAACATGCAATACCCGACTATATAATCAGGGCACTGACCTCCTTTCCCTCATATTGTTAAATAAGAAAATGACAACAGCCAACACAACAATAGTTGTCTAGTTTGAATGAATAAAAATTTACCTATTTTTAAATTGGAGAATTTTTTAATTTATTGATTTTTAGATACAGAGAAACATCAACTTGTTGTTTCAATTATGCATTCATTGATTGATTCTTGTATGAGCCCTGAACAGGTATTGAACCAGCAACCTTAGCATATTGGGATGACACTCTCCCCAAATGAGCTACTCAACCAAGGCCTATACTTATTTTATTTTTTCTCAGATCAGCAAAAAATATATTTTTTGGTGTGCCACAGAATTTTAGTAATTAGTTTATATGTGCCATGAGATGAAAAAGGTTGAAAATTGCTGCTCTAGACTTACATCAAGTTTATAGGAAAAAGAGCAGGGGGCATTAAAAACAGGTTAAGTGATATCATTAGGAAATGATCAGAAGAATACAGCATATGAGACATACTATAAAAAAAGTATCCAGGATCTTTCAAAATGTTAATGTAATAAAAAATAAGGTACTATTCTAGACATTTTTTTAATTCTAAAGAGACATAAGATGTGGAAACTTTGACTACATCTTTTTACAAGTAGCTATGAAAAATAGTTGTTCAAACAATTGAAATGTGAATATGAACTCAATATTAGATGGTTTTTAAGTTGTGAAAATGGTAATGTATTTATATTGAAGGATGTCCTAATTCTTAGCAGGTAAGTGCATTGGAAAAGTTTAGGGGTAATAATTCTTTAAATATAAAAAAAAATCATTGATTTTTAGAGAGAAAGAGAAACATCAATTTGTTGTTCCACTTATTTATGCATTAATTACCTGCTTCATGTATGTGCCCTGACTAGGATCAAACTCACAACCTTGACATATCAGGATTATGTTCTAACCAACTAAGCTACCTGGCTATGGCTAGGGGAAGAATTTCATGTCAAATAATTCATATAAATATGTTCAAAAAGCTGCAAAATAAAAAATTAGGGAAAAACTAAAGATAAAACAGTTTAACCTGTCCTGACTGGTATGGTTCAGTTGGTGGCACATCATCTTGAAAAGCAAAAGGTAGCCCTGGCTGGTGGTTCAGTGGATGAGGCGTCAGTCTGCGAACCCAGAGGTCGCTGGTTTAATTCCCAGCCAGGGCACATGACCAGGTTGCAAGCCAGGTCTCCAGCCAGGTCCGTAGCTGGAGGCAGGTGAAAAGCAACCATACATAGATGTCTCTCTCCCTCCCTCTCTGCCTCTCTTCTCTCCCTTCCTCACTCTCTGAAAGTAATAAATGAATTAAAAAAAAAAAAAAAAGCAAAAGGTCGCTGGTTGGATTCCCAGTCAGGGCACATGCCTAGATTGCAGCCAACCTGTGAGAGGCAATGGATTGACGTTTCTCTCACATTGATGTTTTTCTCCCCCTCCCTAAAATAATAATTAATTGGTTGGTTGATTGATTAAATAAAATCTTTTATTTAAAGTGTTTATCATTGAAAGGTTTACTAATATTTATATTATCACTAAAAACCAGTACTTATTAAGTGATTCAAAGATATAGCAATACATAATTCCTGACCATGAAGAAACAAACAGTAATTCCTTTATCAAAACTAAGGAAAGAGGGCTATGAAAAGTATAGTATAATAACTACACTGAAATTTCATTCAATTTGTTTTGAATTTTATCTGTTTAAATAACAATTCTTGAGAAAACAGTTGACAACTTTTTATTGTCTATCAAGTTTTATATGTTATTCTGGTCTAATGGTAGTAGCCCCCTACACTGGCCATGAGTTCTCAAGTTTTATCCTGAATCAGTCCAATCTTATAACTATGCCTCACTCAATTTGCAGAATTTGGTACTCATCCCTGCTCTGTCTTTGCTTCAGCTTCTCTCCATCTTGGTTTACCTGCTCCTATAATCTCTGACCTTTCATTTCACATCCAGGTTCCTGACTTGTCTCCTCTCCAATATTGTTTAGACTGACTCAGGCCTCCTTTGTGAAACTTCTTGGTGAACTGCCTAGGAAATCAGAAATAGGATCCACGGTTTCCAGGGCCTACCTGCATCCTGGTTCCAGCTTCAAAAGTTCAAATATGTTCCAATTGTTCAAAAAATAGTAATAGACTTTTCTCCCTCTCTCACAATACCTCATCCTCTTTCTTTCCAATTTGGCCACAGTATAGTGGCTCCCGCAAAGAAGGATGGTGAGAAGAAGAAGGGCCATTATTAGGCCATCAGCCTGACTAGAGAACATACCATTAGCATTAACAAGCACATACATCCTTGGAGTGGGTTTCAAGAAGCAAACCCTTCAGGCACTCAAAGATATCCAGAAATTTACCTTGAAGGATATGGAAACTCCAGATGTACACATTGACACCAGTCTCAACAAAACTGTCTGGATCAAATGAATAAGGAATGCCATACCATATCTGTGTGCAGTTGTCCAGAAAATGTAATGAGGATGAAGATTCACAAAACAAGCTCTATACGTTGGTCATCTATGTACCTATCACCACTTTCAAAAATCTATAAACAGCCCTGGCTGGTGTGGCTCAGTGGATTGAGTGCCACCCTGCAAATCAAAGGGTCATTGGTTCAATTCCCAGTCAGGACACATGCCTGGGTTGCAGACCAGGTCTCCAGTTGGGGATACATGAGATGTAATCACACATTGATGTTTCTCTGTCTCTTTCTTTCTTCCTTCCCCTCTCTCTTCAAATAAATATAATAAATTTTTTTTAATCTACAAACAGCTGATGTAGATGAGAACTAACTGCTGATTGTTGAATAGTTATAAAAGTAACTATTTTTATTCTCCAAGACTTAGCCCATATTGTCATGTAATTTTTATTGGTTTTTGAGGGGGGAAGGGAGAGAGAAATATTGATTTGTTGTTCCACTTATTTATGCCTTTATTGGTTGGTTCTTGTATGTGCCCTGACCAGGGATCGAACCCTCAACCTTGGCATACTAAGATGACACTCTTAATCAACTAAGCTAACCAGGCAAGGCCATATTGTCATTTATTTTATTTTAATTTGGGTACTCAGAATTACCTTTATATTTTTAGCCCCATTTCATGGATGAGAAAACTAAGGCTCAAAGAAGGTTAGTAACTTGTCCAATTTCACCTGACTAGTAAACAATAGGGCTTGGGCACAAACCCAAGTCTTTTTTTAGCTCTGTTGAAATGTACTCACTAAGAAGGAGAAATGAAAGATTTGTGTCATGGTTTTCCAAATCTTTAGTTTCCAGGACTAAACTAAAAACTAATTTAAGGTAAAACTGTCTTTTAGTTGAAGTTTGCATTTGAGATCCTCCCCCAAAAACAGCCCCAGGTACTCAAGTGCCTTCATATGGCTCTTTAGTTGCCCAAGGGCCCATACCTAGAACATACTGTAGTCTGGCCATAATTAAAACAGTTCCAAATCCTCTGACTTATAGCAGAACTTTCTTGGTTATTCCATGAAATTAATCAACTAAAGTATAGATTTTAAAGCATGTTAGATTATAAATGAATCATTATCTGGTTTAACCTGTTACATATTTGCATTTTAACTGGGGCCCACTAAACATAGCCCCTTAATTCAAGTCAAAGACTCAAATTAGGAACTTCAGGCACTTTGGTGACAGAACACGGGCTCATAGTATATCCTTGAAGTTAAGCCTTATTAAAATTGTCTGGGGGTGGGGGGAGCTTTCTGCTTCACAAGGTCTTTTTTTTTTTTACTATGTAATATATTTTCATGATTCAAAAAACAAAATAATACAAAAATGTATTCACTGAGAGGTTTTGCTACTTCTTCAGTACCTTTTACCAGTAGAATTAGCCATTTTTATTCTTTTTTTCTTGTCAATCCAGAATTTCTTTATGCAACATAAGCAAAATATATTTCTCCCCTTATACTTAAAGGTAAAATAATATATGAACTTTCCAGTTATTTGCTTTTTTTCACTTTTTATTATATCCCTTCCCCTCGCTCTTAAACTAATAAATAAAATCTTTAAAATATATTTATATATGTAGATATTTTATATATATATAGGACATATATATATATATATATATATATATATATATATATGTCCTAGAGATCTCTTTACATGTCAGTAATCCACATCTTCCTCATTGTCTTTTACAAATGCATTATATTGTATTTTTTGAATAAACATTGCTTTTTTTCTTTTAAGATTTTATTTATTATTTTTATAGAGGGGAAGGGAGAGAGGCAGAGAGGGAGAGAGTCGGAGAGGGAGAGAGGCATCAATGTATGGTTGCTTTTCACCTGCCTCCAGCTACAGACCTGGCTAGAGACCTGGCTTGCAACATGGTTATGTGCCCTGGCTGGGAATCGAACTGGCAACCTTTGGGTTCGAAGGCTGGTGCCTTATCCACTGTGCCACCAGCCAGGGGCTATACATTGCTTACTTAACCATTTCTCTGTTACAACAGACACATTGTTTCCAATATTTGGGTATTATAAGCAATGATATACTTACAGATATACAGATATATCTGTAGCTTAGATTCCTAGAAGTGGAAGTGCTAAATCAAAAGTTGTGGTAGACAGCCCTGGCTGGTGGCACAGTGGATAAGGTGCCCGCCTGTGAAACCAAAGGTTGCTGGTTCGATTCCAAGCCAGGTCTCCAGCCAGGTCCGTAGCTGGAGGCAGGTGAAAGGCAACCATACATTGATGTCTTTCTCTCCGTCTGCCTCTCTCCCTTTCCCTATCTCTAAAAATAATAAAAAATTTTTAAAAAAGTTGTGGTAGATATAAGGGCTCCCACAACCTGTGAATATGTTACCTTATATTCAAAAGGAACTCTACAATTTAAGTTAAGGAACTTCTTACTTCCACTCTGGGGTTATCTGGGTGGGGTGGATATAATTACAGGTATCCTTATAAGAGAGAAGCAGGTCAGGCCGAAGAGATGCTATACTACTGCTTTAGAAGATAGAATAGATCATGAGTCAAGGAATGTAAATGGGCTCTAGAAACTGGAAAAGGACAAGGAAATAGATAGCTCAAGTCTCCAAAAGGAATGCAGCCCTACAGACCCATTTCAGATTTCTGACCTCCAAACTGTAAAATAAATTTGTGTTGTTTTAAGCCACTAAGTTTGTGGTAAATTGTTACAGCAGCCACGAAAACCCAATACACAGGGTAAATATAAATGTAAATTTTTGTATTTATGAAATGAATTTTATATATTGTAAAATTTCCATCTAAAATGTATGTTCCTTTTTAAAAGATTTTATTATTATTATTATATTTTTATTTTTAGAGAGAGGGGAAGAGAGGGAGGCAGAAGGGGAGAGAGACATCAATGTATGGTTGCCTTTTTTTTTCTTCAGCTGCCTCCAACTACACACCTGGCTGGAGACCTGGCTTGCAAACCATTATGTGCCCTGGCTGGGGAATCAAACCAACGACCTTTGGGTTCCCAGGCTGGCACCTTATCCACTGTGTCACCGGCCAGGGCTTTGTATGTTCCTTTCTATACTTCTATCAGCAATGTGCCTATTTTTCCACATTCTCTTCAACAAAGTGTATTATCAAACTTTTGAATTTTTGTCCATATGATAGGTAAGAAATAGTTTTTCTCAGTAGGTTTACAGGATACTCTTTATCATGTTAACAAAATTCTTTGATCATTCCTACTTTGATAAGTTTGTATTAAGAATGTATTAAATTTTACCAAAACATTTTTCTGAGTCTTATAAAATAATATTTTCTTTAACTTGTAAATGTAGTAGATTATATCCGTAAGTTTTCTAGTATTAGATCATCCCTGAATCCTTGAGATAAAACCTCATTAAATAAGATCTTGTTTTTTAAACATGGCACATTTGATCTGCTCATGTTTTATTTAGGATTTTGCATTGTAAACATAAAGTTTATAAGTGAGACTAGCCTATAATTTTTTCTCTTTCTATCCTTGTCAAATTAGTTGGGAAATTTTCCTTCTTTTTCTAAAAATTTCATTTACTGTTGGTATAAAATAGTAGTTATCTGTTTCTTGAAGGTTAAAAGTTATGAGCATTTAATGTTTAAAAGCATTATGAGCTTGATGAGTTTTATTAATGAAAATTTTAAAACAACTGCTTATATTTGTTTAATGGTTGTATATTCATATAAGTTTTCCATTTCTTCTTAAAACAATGTATCAAATTTAAAAATTACATTAGGTTCCCGTACAATGTTGAATAAAACTGGTGAGAGCTGACCCCCTTACCTTGTTCCCAATCTTAAGGGGAAAATATTCCATCTTTTCCTTTGAGTATTATGTTAGCTGTGTGTTTGTTTTGTTTTGTAGATACTTTTTATTCAGTTGAGAAAGATGTCTTCTATTCTTAGCTGAGACTTTTTATCATAAACTACTCATATTTATTTTCTATATCATATTCTCAGTTTTGGTTAAGTTCTAGTCCCATGATGTTTTCAAACACCCTAAATTAATCAGCACCATTACTGTTTTATATATGCAGTAATTCAATCATCCCACATTTTGATGATCAGCTTCTTTATGCACTTTTTTTTTAATCCTAACCCAAGGACATTTTTTTTCACTGCTTTTAGAAAAAGAGGAAAGAAGATAAGAAAGAAGAAAGATAGAGAAACATATGCAAGAAAGAAATATAGGTTGGCTGCCTCCCAACTAGGGGGAGGGGGATGGAACCCAAAACTTTTTGGTTCACTGACCCATGTGCTCCAACCAACTGAGCCACCTTGGCCAGGGCTATGCACCATTTCTCTTCTTGCAGTCTACTCTATCCTTTTGGATTTAACAGCCTTCTTCCTCCTGTACCTCCTATAACTTTCTATAATAATTTTCAATCCATCTATAATAATTATCAAAAGTGAGTAATAAATTCCCACTATTTTTCTAAAAATGTGTTTGTTTAGTCCTCACTTTTAAATAATAGCTTAGCTAGGTATGGTATTCTGGATTAGTTATTTTCTCTCAGCCATTTTAAAATATTACTGCTTTATCTTCAGAGGTCTCTTATCAATGTTGAGGAGTATTTTTCTAGCCTAAATAGTGTGTCTTTGTACATAATCTTTTATAATTCATGATGTTATCTTATCCATCTTTAAACATCCAAAAGCAATTTATTGACATTTCTTTTAAGTCATTTACTATATTTTGTATTATTTAGTCATTCTCTGTACTTTAACTTACTTTCCCTGCATTGTTTAGTCATTTTATATAATTGCCTTAACTCTGCCATTAGAGAACTAGCTACTTGACAACTGACTAAAAGTTGTACAACTTTTTCTATAAAGAGGTACCATGTTCTCTTATGAAATGGGAAATGGGACATTTAAAAAATCAAAATGCCCTATCTGAGTTTAGCAACAGAAAAACATCTCAAAGAGTTCCTAGATATCAATTTTGACAACTGGCTAATATTTAAGTACAAAAAACAAATGAGTAAATTGTCTTTGCATTGACTGTTCTATTCACAGTTTACTATTTGGCTTTCAACAGATGGTTGGCATTTGTACTATGGGCTAAACATCAAAAAAAGTTTTGGTTACCCTGGCCAGTGTTGCTCTGTTGATTGGGCATCATCCTGAAAAGCAAAAGGTCACTAGTTCAATTCCTGGTCAGAGCACATGCCTGGATCAGGGCATGTACAAGAGGCAGCCAATCTGTTTCTTTTTCACATTAATGTTCTCTCCCTCTCTTTCTCCCTTCCTTCCCCTCTCTCTAAAAATAAAAAAAAATAAAGATTATATTATTTTTAGAGAGAGGGGAAGGAAAGGAGGAAGAAAGAGAGAGAAACATCAATATATGGTTGCCTTTCACCTGCCTCTAGCAATGGACCTGGCTGGAGACCTGGCTTGCAACCTGGTTATATACCCTGGCTAGGGAATCAAACCAGCGACCTTTGTGTTCGCAGGCCGGTGCTTAATCCACTGTACTACCAGCCAGGGCCTCTAAAAATAAAATTTAAATTTATCTTTAAAAAAAAGTATTTGTTAAGCCAGCAACGTTTTTATCTGCCAATAGGGGCATTTAATCAGTGTTTATACAGATCTGACCCTGCATGAATTTATTGGGAAGGAGAATACTCTCAATTTTTCCCAAACTATACAGTCTAAGCTGTTTCCATCATCAAGATTCAGGCGTATCTGAGCAACTCTGAAGGAACAGAAAAACAACCACCTAAATCTATGTGAAATACTATGGAGCCTCCAGAGGTAAATTTATTATCTTAAGCAAAGAGAAGATTAGGTAGCCCTATAGTGAAACAAAGTTTTGGTGCTTTTAAGAGATGAATAATTTTGAATGTATCATAGTTCTTGAGACTGGGAATTGTCCCTAGTTGACACCAACATAGATTCAAATCTAGGTTCTAAGAAGAGGGAGGACTATAAGTAAAAATAAAAGTACCTGTTTATTTTTAAACCATTAACAGCCCTGGCTGGTATGGCTTAGTTGGTTGGAGCATTATCCCATAACCAAAAAGTTGCCGGTTTGATTCCCAGTCCAGGCATATGTAGGAGGCAACCAGTCAGTGCTTCTCTCACTCGCATCACTGTTTCTTGCTCTCTCCCTCCTCTCTTCCTTTCTCTCTTTCTAAAAGCAATGAAAAAAAACATATATCTTCAAGTGAGGATAAAATTTTTAGAAGTATTTCAAGGGAGTTTTACAGAGGTGGGGGTGGAATGGGGAGAACATTGATGATGAATACAGCAGAAGGACCAGGCTAATGCAACCATATGGTCAAGGTATGAGACAGGGGAACAAAGCGTCAAATTGAGATAGTTGGGGGGATACTATTTAGGAATTTGTAACATGTGCTTCAAATCTTCAATGTAGTCAGTTTTTGTTAATCACCAACATTGAAGATAATTACACTCATTATGAACATGTTTTAAAATTAACTTGTTTTACTTATATTTTAACAAAATTCCTACTTTTTCCTCAAGACATTTTAAGAGCTCTAAGTAGAATGCCCACAGAAATCTTTCACAGAATGACAACCAAGATGAAAAAATGTCACCCAAGGAACTGAAGTATGGGGTCACTCTAAAGTTTAATCTGAACTCAAAACAAAATCTATCATGTCACTGTAAAATAATACTTTGTACTTACCTTCCTAAAGGTTTTCACATTGTGTAAGGGCAACAGCTTTTCTCAGCTCTTCTAGATCAGAAAATGAAATGATTTGCTAGCCCAGATTGCAAAGCAAAGCAAGGCCCAGACCTCATCTCTCCTACTGTCATTTTTGCAGAAGCAACACCAACTCTAAACTCTAATTTGAAGGGCGGCTGTGGGATGTCAGCAATGTCAGAGCAGCAGACACTGTGAGGCAGAAGGGGCTGAGAGGTGACTCCGAAATACCGAGTGACTAGTAACCTTTATTTTTCTTTTCTCTTTTTCAAGAAGATTTTATTTACTCATTTTTAGAAAAAATGGAAAGGGAGGGAGAGAGGAAGAGAAACATCAGTGCGGAGAGATACACTGACAGGTCGCCTCTCAAACGCCCGCCACCCAGGACCTGGCGGGAGTCGGGTTCGAGCCCCGGCGGGAGCCCAGGTTGCAGCCGAGGCCCAGGCCGCGGAGCCTCCCCAGCCAGTGAGCAACCTCATATTCTACCAACTCTGCAGATCACTTGAATTTCTCCCGTGTACTGCACAAAGGCATTGCAGATGGTAATGAGTGCAGACAGAGGAGGGTAAAGTAAGAATAAGGAAGGGCGCCGTGAGGTGCCTTCTAATCCCAGCGCAGTTTCCTCCCTGCGTCCCGCAGCCAGAAATAACCCCGTAGCGGTACGTAGCTATGCCAAGTCCTTCAGGTATCAGCGCGATTTCCTCCTCCTCTTTATGAATTTGTATTATTTATAAGATACTTGACACATGTTTAAACACTTGCATAGCTCCTCAGTTTCAGGAAATATGGCTTGTTCAGCTGAGGGGAAGAAAGCACATAATGACGGAGTTAACAAGGGCTGATATTTTTTTACAACATTCTTTTAAAACTGAAAAACCTCTTTAAACACCAGGAATAGCTTCAATAGTTCACTTTAGGTCTGCGGGGCCCATGTGGACGTTTCCCGGTGGGATGCGAGACCGGCGTCCGGGGCGGCTCGTGCGGCCGCCAGCCCTCGTGGCCACGGTCCTCCCGCCTTCGGCCCTCGGGCCCCGAGGCGCGCCGCGCGGAGCGCAGGCCGAACTCCGGAAGGTGGCCCCGTGCCCTTTGACCCTGAGCGCGCAGGACGCTGGGAACGAGGGGAAGTTGGCCCCGGGCTCGTGGCGGCCTGGAGGAAGAGGTTCCAAGGCCACGGGTGGGAAACAAATGATGCGCGAGGCGAAGGGTGCTCTAGGGAGGAAGGGCGGGCATGGAAGTCCTAGGAGGCGGCCTGTAGGCCGACTTCGCGGACTTCTGGCCTGTGTGGCTGGCAGTGGTTTTGCGGGAGGGAGGTCGACGGGAGCTGCGCCCTCTCACTACCGGGGGTCGGGTGACCGTGAACCCTGGCCGACAGGAGGGCTGGGAGGAAGGGCTCCGAATGCGGCCGGTGAGCGCAGCTAGGACGGTGCCGGCTGCGGGGTTGCTGCGGCGGAGGAAAGCACCTGCCTCTGCCCACCTTGACCCCGAGACCGCAGCTCTCGGGTGCGCCCCTGCTAGGAGGCGACGACCCGGGTACCTTTGCCCAGAGTTCGACTCTCCCAAGGAAGGAGTGTCAGTGGAGGAACTCCTCCTGCTTCGCTTCCAGAGTCGACAGCCCGGAGGGCCGTCGGTTCTGCAGTGAGGAGCAGTCGGGTGCGGACAAGCAAGCTACTGATGAAAATAATTACCCTCGCGCACACAGCCTGGTGCCGGGGGCGCGTGCGTGTGTGTGTGCGCGCGCGGGGACACACACACACACACACACACACTCTCACACTCTTGCCTCATCTAGCTGCTCCACCTTAGTATTCTGGGCAAAGGGTTTTCAACAACTTGCTTGACACAATGACAAAGACATTTAAGCGCCCGGATGCAGACTTCACTTTTTAACCTGCTAAAAGGGGCTACTTTGAAAGATTCCCCACCGAGAATAAACTGACAAAAAATATTGGGTGCATTTATAAATTAAACACCTTACCCTCAAAGCTACGTGTGTTAATCAGGCTTCTCAGGCAATAGTCATCTCTGTCTCTTCCCATTCGCCCAAATAATGCCCCAGGAAGGAACCTCTTTCCATAAGAGAGTGCTGGGGGGAAATGAATTCTACCCATTGCTAGTAAAAAAATCATCTTAAATCAATAGAGCACCACTTGAACTTGAGCTTCCATTGTTTCGCTGAATCATCAATGTTTTTAATTAAACAGCTACTCATTCTGTTAAAACATTACATAAAAGGGTTAGGTTTCTACTTTTGTTGAAGCAGCTGGCGTTTGTTGGCTGTTGTGTTTGAGCAACAGACTGTTCAAAAGAAGCGAGAAATAGCTCAAGACGCTCTTAATAGACCTGTTTCAACAATGTACCTTGAAAAGGAATACATTGTGTAATTGTGTTAGTTTGCTACAAACCTATTAAAAGAAAAATAGCATCCATCAGGTCTAACAAAACACATTTGTATTATAAATACTTATTTGCTTCAAATACACTTCTTGGCACAACTTCTAGAATTCAACTAGATCATCATATGTGGACCAAAGAACACATACAGTTAAGTAAGGATACAGAGGCTAAAAATAATAATGATGAAGGACGGTCTAAGCAGACAGTTATCTCTACTTTTTGTTTGATTATCATGAGAACTACAGGCAACCCCCCTTCAATTGAAAACATATTGCAAATGTATGAACTCATGATAAAAACTATTTTAAAATATTTCTAGCATGGGAATATTTATTCAGAATCCGTATTTGGAACGAATCTGATACACTTTTGATATCAATTTGCTTCAGAGAAGGATTCAGGGAAGAAGCGATGCATTTTTAAAGCAGAATTAAACAGCGCAAAGACCCGGGTTCTTTAGGGAAATGAACAAATCGAAAGCAAGGGTCCAGCTAAGAGGAGGGGAACAGCGCTGTCTGGCAGTAGGAAAGGAAGTGCTTCTTGAAAATGCGTTCTTAAAAGTGATCTTAAAACTTATTTTATTGTATGTTAAACACAAAACGAAATGTGAAGCAAAGAAATAGCCGACTTTGCCATAATGAGGCAGAACCTATGGTATGTTTCAGAGAGGGCTGCCACTTGCACCACAAACCTTAGAAAAACAGAGCGGCAAATGATGAAGCTAATTTAGTTCTGAGATAGATTAGCAGAAAAGACATCTAAAGTAAAGTCTCTTAGAAAGAGTCATCTTTTGCTTGTACGGAAAGGCAATCAGTTTGGTTTCCAACCTGAGTGCCCAACAAGTGAACACAATTGTCCAAAAAGAAAGAGAACTTGCATAAATTACAATAGTTCCCCAGGCAAACTATCTATATTAACAGATAAAGCAATACTTTGCTCAATAAAATCAATTTAAATGTTTATTACATTTCTGAATTAGTAAATTATCATGTGAAGATTTAGAAAGATGTCACTAGGGAACTTTAGATGATAGTTTTGCTATATTGGTGTTACACTTTTCTAGAAAATATTTTAAATTAGATAGCCGATATTACTGATCTCTTCAGTTTAAGCATTTTCTTTTTTTTCTCAAGAAGAGTGTGTGTATGTACGTACTGGGAGGTATTTGAGATGTGTCTGATTTATGCTTTAAGACCTGATCATGTCTCTTCTCTAGTCCAAATCAATTTTTGAATTAATTCCCTGGTATTTGAAAATGGAAATCAAATCATAAATCTCAATAGCATATTGTGAAGTTAGTTTCTCATAAGATTGACAAAAGAGTTGGCATTTTCAAAGTGAGGTGTTGTTGTTGTTGTATCAGATAATCTACCAAAAATGAAAGGAAGTTCAAAAAAATTGGTGTGGCTGTGACATAAAATGCTACTAAGGCCTTATTTTAAAAACTTTGATTTTTCATTTAAAACTTTTAGGAATGAATATTTGCTTTTCAGAAGTAAAGCTATCAAGGGAGAAATAGTTAATGCATTTTATCCTAAATTTTAAACAATTTATTTATCTTTAGAAAGAGGGGGAGGGAGAGAGAAAGAGAGGAAGAAAAACATAGATTGGTTGCCTCATTGGCTGCCTCTTGCACACCCCCAACCGGGGATCTGGCCTGCAACACAGGCATGTGCCCTGACCAGGAATCAAACTGGTGACCCCCCTGGCTCACAGGCCAGTGCTCAACCCACTGAGCCACATTGGTCAACTAAATTTAAATTTTATTTTAAGTCACCGAAAAAATCTTTGAAAACCCAGCAGAGGAAGAAACATATTTTAGAAGAAGGTTGTAATTTGATTCCTTATTTTGTTCATCTTAAAAATCTCTGATTCTTCACTTTGCAAAGAATTGTCAATGACTAAATATTTTCTTTATTTCTCTAAAGAAAAAAAAATACAAATTATATGTACTATAATTTACTTCCCCTGTAGAATGGATAGAAGAAGGTGACATATGGATTATTTTCTATACACCTCCCAAATTTCTCCAAGGGAAAAACAAAAAACCAAAAAACTTCTAGTTTAATTCATTGTCATTAATAGCTAGAACATTTTAAACCAATCAAATAATTTTTAAAATGTTTACTGCCAGCACCTAATATTTAAGCAGCACCTAATTTGAAAGATTCTGTAGAGTATATTTTCAAAGTATCAATTTTCTTTTCAGTTTCTTGGTATGCCTTAGGTAAGTTAATATCATTTTGGATTCCCTTTTGGCTTCTTTTGCCTTTTAATTCAGACGTATGGAAAGAGGAGTTAATATTTTTAAACGTTTCTGCGATGTGCGATTATTTCAATGCCATTTTCTGGTGTTTGTCAGAAAAAAACGGGTGGCTGAACTGCTCCCCACAGCGCCAGACATTCAGCTGGATCCACCCCTGGGCACAGTCATCAGAGAGAAAAGATTCCACTTCCAAACTTGATTAAAAACAGCCTAACAGTTGCTGCCACGTTAAAGAACTGTATGGCTTTAGAAGCTGAATAAACTGTCTCAGAGAGGAGCAGCTGAGGTCTATGTCCCTTTTATGTGGGAGTCAAAAGATGCTCACCAAAAGCAGTAGATATAGTGGACTACAGAAAGACAAACTGTCCACTGAAATCCACAGCTAAAATCACTTTACAGAATTTAAATGCTAAGAAAGAGTGACTCTATCTTGTCATTTTATTTTATTTTATTTTTCACCTTAATTTGAAGGGAAAAAGGAAACAGACACAGCAAAGACCTACTGAGATGCTTGGGAAATGTTCATTTGTTTCTGAGTTCCTTTTTTTCTTCCTTTTGGCAAATACTTCAAAATATTCTTCTCCCCTTGAGGTTATATTTTGGAAGGTACAATTAAGAGAAAAATACTAAGATGAAAGAATTAACTAGAAATGAGGAGTGCAGATTGGTGAATAAAATAGATGCCTGCCAGCATCTTCTTTAAAATGTGTTGTTAATGTTGTTTTGCTTGTGATATTTATGTGGTAAAGGCTAAGGACATCCATACAGGAATTCAAATATGAAAAGAAGTGGAGGTTTCCTGATGTGTTTCAATAATAAAATGAAAATTGTGTCTGTGCCTGTGTGTTCCCTTTCAATTTGAAATTTTATTCCAGAAAGTAGTGTAATTTGTTACATTTTTTGTGGGCACAGGAGGAGGAAAATATGATACATTTGGGGATTTTTCAATAGAGCTATGTTTAGTTTTAATTTTCCTGTATTTTAAAATAAACACTTTGACCAAAGCATGTTTGATCTTTGCAAGAAGGAAATATACATTGTGAAGGAATGTGCAGCGGTTGGGTATGAAAATGGGGTTGTGACTCACAGCTGCAGGCAGAAAAAAAAAAGGCGTCGTGGTGTCAGCCAGAGGTGTTCAGTCTAATAATTCAAGCTGTAAACTGTATCCCCTAAAATTACCTACATAATAAATCATTGTGTGAAGAAAAAAGTTTGGGCTGAAAAGTGTAAGTGAAACAGAATCCTCAGGAGACTCAATGCTGGAACCTATTGGCAATGATATGAAATACGGGTTTATTTTGTCCAAACCTTTAAGCATCAGGATAAAAATGAAATTATTACAGCTGATTCATTTTCTTTTTTCTTCCTTCCTTCCTTCCTTCCTTCCTTCCTTCCTTCCTTTCTCCCTCCCTCCCTCCCTCCCTTTCTTTCTTTCTTTCTTTCTTTCTTTCTTTCTTTCTTTCTTTCTTTCTTTCTTTCTTTTTTCTTTCTTTTTTGCCTTGGGTTTCAACACACATCCACATAATCTTGTAGAAGTAGACTTGCTTTTTTCCTTCCTGATCACAATTGAAAACTGCTTTATGGTATTTACAGTCAATGTGCACAGCTTCAAGATAAAACATAATTCAAGAATGGCTTTATTTTAAGAAAAAATAGTATAAATTACCAAATTCATGGCAAGAATGGAGGCAGAAGTTTTTCTAGAAATTCTCTTTGGTTTCTGCCTCAGATTTCACACTTGCTTATAGATACTAAAGGAAACACTACATTTATGTAAACTGGTGAATTAGCTTGCCTAAGAATTCACTGCTGGATTGAAACACTTAAGACCCTGCAGTTGGCACAGCCATTGCCAAATCATGAAAACCTGAGAAACAGGGAAATTTGGGGATGGAATGCCCTCGGTTTCGAGTAGAAAGGAGTTCAGTGCCTGGGGAAGAGATGCAGTTGTCAAGGGGAAGTTTAAAGGCCAAGGACACACGAAGTCTTTGAAACAATAAGGGTGAGGAAGCCAAGAAATAGACACCCCAAAGCCACATTGAAACAATTTATTTTATAAGATCCTCTACATTTCCAGAATTATTGAGCAGAAGAAGGGCCAAGCTGGGAACGTGGACTGTGGGTTCTCGCGTTCATACGGGCTCTAGGAGAGGGAGAAAGTCAAGTTGACAGGGGTCTCTTTCGGATAGGTATTTCAAATGAAAATATAAGGAGAAGGGCTGGAAAGAAGGGAGACAAAACCATGCTCGAAAAGGCTGACTCCAGCGAAGTGCAATAAAGATTAACTAGAAAAAGGAAGTTCATAGCAATTAAAACCCCTACCCTGGCTCATTAGTATTCATGACCAAATTTCCAGCTTTTTTGTTTATCTTTTCCCCTGGATCAATATCGGAGCAGCGTGGGACGGGAAGGAGTCCAAACCCAGCCCCTTGTGCGCCTGACCTTTCGCGCCCTCTCTACAGGTTAGAGCATCTTCAGAACGGCCGGGCTAACGCCGCGCCCATGCTCATTAAAGCCACTATTCATCTGCCAGCAGAGAGAGGGAGGGGGAACAGGCGGGGAGGGAAGGGGACAGCGGGAAAACAGATTTAACTGACTCCTAGAGTTTGGAGAATCCACACTCGGCCACACCAAGGCATGGGCCCGGTGGGTCATGAGAAAGAAGAGAAAAAGAGCGAGCCGCGCGCGTCTGCAGCAAGAGGCCCAGCGCAGCTCCTGACCAGGCCCTCACTGGCCCTGCCAAATTAGACCAGAGATTTTGTTTGGCGGGAGGCAACAAAAGAGCCTCCTCCGCGTCCTCCTCCCCCGCTCACCCCCAGCATGGCGAGGTCTGGAGCCTCCCCAGGCCTCCGCGGTCTTCTAAGGAGCACCCAGGAGCAAAGCATTAACCACGATGATTACATTAGACATTATTAACATTACTATTATTTCTAATTCCCTCCTACTCTAGCGGCGCTTCGTTTTGCTCCCTGGGACCGCCGGCTTGGCCTCAGGAATAGAAAACAAACAAACAAACAACAAAAACTGGCTTCAAGAAGTTAGGAAAGACACAGGCTGAAGCAGGAGTTGGGGAGGTGTGTTGGGGAGGACAGTCTTGCCTCCCTCCTCGTTTAACTGATAGGTGATGGGTCCCCTCCCACAGACACACACAGGGTCAGAAGGCTGAGGGCAAGCCAGAGGGAAGGCCAGGCTAGACAGTCATCCCCATCACATTCCCGGGGGGAAGTGGGCCTGAGGGACCCCAACTCTCATAGATCTCGCCAGTTAGTCTCACACTGGCAGCTCCAGGTGTGAACCTCAGGAGTGCAGCCTAGGCTATGGACTCTCAAAAGCCAAGTTGGGTCCACAGCACAGGGCACTTGACTCCCTTGGAGGGGTGTGGTGGGGTTCTGTGGAAGAGCACAGGGGTGAGGGAAACATGTTTTGATGGGTCCTCTCTGCCACCTGTCCCCCATCACTGAGGCTGTTTGTGGTCCCTCCCAGGCGAGCCTCTGGTTGGGGGATACCTAAAGAGGAAAGTATGTAAGCACGTGTGAGTGAGTGTGTGTGTGTGAGAGAGAGAGGGAGTGTGCGTGTGTGTGTTTGTGTATGTGTTGGGAAATGGAGAGAGGTTGAAAGAGACTCTGTGTCTGTCCGTCTGTCTCCCTGTGTGTAAGCAAGTCAAGGGGAGCCCCTAGCTCTGGTGTGGTGGCTGTGCCGAACCTCATCCGAATGGCTGGGCAGGCAGGATGCCTGATGCAGAACAAGGACAGATCGCAGGGCTGTAGACCAATCCAAGTGTCATATTTTCAAAAGCTCATCTGCCCTAGGAAATGCAAGGTAGCTTCAACAAGAACAGTTCCCGCACTGGACCATGTGGGGGCGGGTCTGAAGTAGCAAGATCCTGGTGTGGGGACCCGCCGAAGGTCTGGGTCCTGGCGGCTCAGGGTCCGGATAGGATGTGGACAGTGCGGCTCCAGTAACCCCACAGACTTGACCATGAACTCGAACCCTCGAGCTACCTTAGTTATGGTTTACAAAAGTTGTCATTCGTAATACCCTGTTCCAATGCTATGACTGCCTCTTCCGTCTCCAGCACCAAGCAGGACCGCCTGAGGGGTTATGCCCGGTCACCCGATCAAGTCTGAAAGTATCTAGAGTCTTGCCTAAAGTATTAAAAAAAAGAAAAGAAAAAAAAGAATTTGTTGGGGGAAGTGGGAAGACAGGAGGGGGACATTTCTTCAGTCCTGCTCTGGAGCTGCGAGTTTAAAAATATAAATCCTTTATTTCCTACTGCTGGGAGTGGCAGTGGGCTGAGGAGCCCCAAGTTTCTGTAGAACCAAAGCACTATAATCGATCAATTCACTAGTATTTATTAAATGCTTACTTTGAATCCCGAGGGTCGCTTTCTAGGGCACATGTTTAAGTAAAAATGCACCCAAAGGTTCAACCTAGTCTTGGTGGAGTGTTATTTTGAGGCTTTCATTTCTTAGCTCTCGGATGAAGGCCTACCTCTACCTTTTTAGGTTATTTTGGTGGAGTAATGTGGGGGGCGGTAGGACCTGAGTCCCTAGTGAGTACTCGGCAGGCCCCTGCTTGTCCCTATGCCACCACTGGTGCACTCACCAGGGGCCTACCGGAATACATCTCCCCGGAGTCCTGAGGACCTGGGCTGGCGACAGGTTGCCTGGAAAGCCCAGGCCTTCCTAGTACCCCCTTTATGCCCAGAGAACAACGGAGGAGCATAGGGAAACCCGAAACCTCCAGCATGTAATCTGCCCTGGATCTCCGAGTCCTGTGCAGAAAATACACCACTTAAGACTGAAAACATCCTTTTGAAAAACAGACAAAGGGGCCTTGCGGGTAGGGAGTAGGAGGAAGAGAAAATGTACCAGCAGAAAGGAGAAGGGCAAGGACAGAGTGGGGCGGGATGTGTTGGGCGTGGGGCTTGCTTCTTTTACTCTCGTCCGGCCCGGCCTCAGCCTTAGCAGCCTTCCCTTGCTGTGGCTAGAGCAGAACCCACCGACCTCTGCTCCACGAGTGACCTCCTCCCCGCCACCCCGGGACGTCAGGGGACATGGTGAACCGGCAGATGCTGATACCAGTGCCAGTTATCATTGTAGTCATTAATAACGCAGTGAGGATCACAATAATTTAATAATAATAATAAAGCCTCCCGTGGGGGCTCCACAGGTGCCTTCGAATAAAGCGACTTTAACGTTGAGGACAGTTTATTCAGTGGTAAGTGGAGAGGAGTACGAAGGGAGCGAGCGTGGGCGTTCTGAAGTTCAAGTTGACGGAGGAGACGCAGCAACCATCCTCCAGCCGCCGCAGTCGGGTCTCCCTGAGAGCAGCGCGAACCACAGCGCTGCTTTGGTTCCCTGAGGGAGGTAAAGACTGGCTTCTGTTTTGTGGTTCTGAAGTCTAGGAAAGGGCAGGTTAGCATTTAAGTCCGTGTAGTGGGGGAGGTTGGGGCGGGGTGACAGTTGGAGGCCCACCTCCACCCGGAGGCCCCGGCGCCTCACTGCGGTACAAGACCTGGCACCACCAGCACCCGCGCGAGTTCTAAGTTCAGCATTTCTAACATTTTTGATACTCTTACACTTTTGTCATCTCTCCTCACCCAATTCCCGTCTCCCGGATTCGAAAAGCCCAAGAAAAAGGCGGGGGCTGGGCCACGCTGTGGGGTCCGTGCCTTGTTCGGAGAAAGCCCTGGGGATGCGGAGACCGGAGAATTGCGAGCTATTTTGCGGGAAAGCTGCTCCCATCAATTTCTCACATCCTAGGGTAGATAGACTAGGAGACCCACCCCAGGCCGTGACATTTCTCCTTCCCATTTTTATATCCTGCTAACAAGAATAGCGCGGGGATATCTCTAAGGAGTTCTCTAGTAGCTCCCGAGATCAGATCTGGAAAGCGAACCAACCAAGGTTGTGAGATCACCCTCCACCCTCCTCTTCTTGCTGTTTTCCTTCTTCCCCCAAGTGAGAATAAAAGCCTTAAGGCCTTGAGTTGATAGCAAATTCCCCCTCCCCCCATTTCATCCTTCTTAGATGTGGGAGGTGTTTCAAAGCCAGTAACTTACACACACACACACACACACAGAGTTTAAAAATTTTGACTACATCCTTTCTGCACAAGTTTTGAGTTTTTTCCTGATTCTTTCCTCCCCTCCCCAAAGGCGGTAGGCTTCGGAAAACCCTAAAGGATTTTCCTCGCAGCTTATAACGTGTTCAATGAAACCTCCCAAGGATCAGTAACATATGCCAATTATTTTAATAATTTAATATTACTAGGGGTTATAAATTTGATTTTAATAGGGGATTGATTGCTTCAGGAGTTGGCTCTTGGGTGGTTTGAAGGGCCTCTGGGTAGGGTTAGTCCAGCGTCTTTCACCTTCTGGGAACACACAAACACAGCCCCCAGGCTGAAGTCTTTCCCTCCCCATTGAATAGGTGTCATGGCCTCCAAGAGGTCAGAGCTGCCTTCTTTCCTGTGGCCCTTAGACCTAGCCTGCCGATCACTGCAGCTCAGTCAAGGGCCAAAAAGGGACAAAGATGAAGTAATCACGGCAGCAGCCAACCCTGCTTTCTCTCTCTTCCAGCAGAGCCCTGCAAACGTTAGAGATCCTAAGGTCTCACTGCCACTGCCCAGATTTTCATCACTTAGTGGCGATGGGGGTGTGATTTGGGAACTGCCAGGGACTCTGGAGATAGAGATATTAAGATGGAGATGTCTTGATGATTCAAGGATTTTAAAATTATTTTCTACATTCCTACTTTTCAATTATTAAAATTATTACCTTCTTTCTTGGAGCAATGTATTTGAAAATTCTGATACACTCTTGCAGAGGAAGGAATGGAAGCTGCAGACAAAGACAGCTGGTGGTCCAAGAACTCTGCCTTACTTCCACCTGTTTATTTTATTCTTTATTTTATTCTGTTTCACGAAATTCTTGAAGAGATATTTTCTTTTGAGGCCAACACCGTCACTTTGCTAAATTAAAATGTAGCCAATTACCATCTTCTCTCAAACTATGGTATTCTACTTACTGGTGTGCAGTGCCTGTGCAGATTGATGTTCTTGATCAAGCTGATAAAAATTTCAAGAGAAAACTTTTGGTAGAAATGGCCCTTTAAACTGTAATCATTGGGCCAAGTTCAAAAACAAAGTACTCAGCTCAGTTTTAAATGTGCAATGAAAAATAATTGTACCTTAGCTTTTCAGAATGACAGGAAAGGGGGTTGGCAGGGATGAGGGAAAACAAAGAATAAGGAAATATTTAGTGCTCTTAAATTCAGTCCAAATAGCTGCAAGAATGGCATTCCCTCAGATAATGGAGCCATTAGAAACTCTAAAGGTTCCTGTCACTGGTTCCTCACAGAGGCTTTCAAAAATTTAATTCACTCTCAGCTGTAAAACAAAGAACATAGAAAAGAATTTTGAGACTTTCTGCCAAAGGGGCAATTTGGCCTGGTTTCTATGCTTACATACACCTTTCTTCCCAGACTGTGAGGTGGTACAGCTGATCCATACCCATGTGGACCCTCCTCAGCTGCCTACTTCCCATTTTCTTCAATAACTGGCTAGAAAAAAATAATAATACATTCATGCAATTTCAACACATTTATTATATTTCTGTATGCATTACTTTCAGAACATATCACAAGAAATGATCAAACCACGTAAAACCTTCAAATAAAAAATCTGAAACAGTTTATGCCCACAATTGTACATATTTATAGTTAAGAAACATTCTTTATAAATATTGTTTCCTCTGTAGCAAGTTAATACCATAATTTAATTACAAATGGATAAATATGGTAATGGGTATTTACAGGAGGGTGTTATTAAGGAAAAAGCTAATGGCACAACGTTTGTCCCCCCCCCCCCCAATCTTTCATACAGGAACTAACAAATTGAACTTGCAAAAGCACTAAAACATCACATGTAAACTCAGCTAACAGAAAAATACATTCACAAGCATTGATGTGGTATGTATGTGTGCTGCGGATCAACATGTTGATGAAACAGAAGGGAGACTTTGGCACGGCTTGTTTTTTCCAGTCTATAGTTGCATGAAGTTTACAATCAAGTTGCCTCATAAAAAGAAACACAGTATTTAATACCACAATACAAAATAAACCATTTCCTTCCACATTACTTAAAAAAAAACCAAGTAGACTAAAAAGAGAAAAGAAAAAACTATCACTTTGGGAAAGGGATGGCAGGGAGGAACGCAATCCAGAGCGTTACAAATGGACAAACTTCTATACACCAAGCCATTAAAACCACCTCAGAGAAGGAACGAGTCTCTATGTACAGTTTGCCAGAAAACTGGGAACTGGGTAAGAATGAAAGTGGGAATAAAGGAAGAAAAGGTGGGTTTGATTCAGTATTTTTATGGGTTTTAATTTTTTATTTATTTTTACATTTATTTTATATTTTCAGATTCAGGCTCCATTAGGGATATTTTTCCTTTTCATGCCTAGATTATTTAATTAAAAAAAAAAACTTTTAAAAACCCTTCTGCTGGTAAAATCATTTTCATTATCATAAAAATCAGATTCATAATTTTAGCAACACAATCACAGGGTGCCCTGGGGGCGATGGAGGACTGCTGCGCCAGGGTGGGGACTGGGATAAGTAGAGGCCCTGGCCCCTCACACGTACCATTCGTTGAAGTTGGAGGAGAGACCACTGTGGCCCCCGGCAGTCCCGCTGCCCCCACCAGAACTGCCGCCGCCCCCGCTGCCCGCCCCGCCGCCCCCGTTGCTGCTTCCCCCAGAGCTGCCGCCCGCAGCACCACTGCCTGAGCCTCCACCCCGATGCACCGCCGCCGCCGCCGCCGCCGCGGCGGGTGAAAGGTTGGAGCTGCTCTGGGGCTCGGCGCTGGGGGACACCAGCCCCGGGGGCGTGGAGGACTCATAGCCGGAGCTGGCAGCTGGGGAGGACTCAGAGCCCTGCGGCGAGGACTCATGGACCTGCAAAACAAAAGCCAGGAGGGGAGACCAAAGGGGACTGGGTGTGAGTGCAGCTGCTGTGGCGCCAGCCCCCAGGAGGAGCACCCACACAAACACCCACTGCCTCCCTGGCCCCGGGGAACCCATGCCTTCCCAGGCCGGCTGAGGTTGTTCAGGTTGGCCACAGCCTAGGGCTTGGCCCCTTTACCGGCCTCCCCGGTGGTACCTTCATGTGTTTCCGCAGAGAGCTGGGGTGCGTGTAAGACTTGTCGCACATCTTGCACAGATAGGGTTTATCCGAGGTGTGGACATGCATGTGCTTCTTCCTATCGCTGCTGTTGGCGAAGCGCCGGTCGCAGCCCTCAAACTCACACTGGAAGGGCTTCTCCCCTGTGGAAGGCAAACATGGGCACTTGCTGTGCGCAACCAGATACCCAAGGAACTCCTACCCACCCTAGAGGGGACAAGGCCTCTTCCAGGAGGAAAGAAGAGCTAGAAGGCCCTGGGTCCCTTCAACAGATGGGCCCCCTCTAATGGCAGAACTAAGGTGAAATTAACGGTCCCCATCTGACAGTCCTGATTGTAATTTCATATTTTACGTTTCTTCCAAACTGACACCCATTTCCTCAAATTTTTAAACTACTTTTGGGTAGCACCTGGCCCTGCCTGTCTTTCAATAGACCTTGTATTTGTAACTTCCAACAAGTTAGTCTTGCCATATAGAGAAGCTGTTATTTGTGACAAAATATTTGGGGCATTATGAAAATCACACAGACTGCTGCGCTGCTGTCGTTTTCTCTTTGGGGCCAGTAGGCAATTAGATTTGGAGTTGCTGAGTGTTGTTTGGGGACAGGCTGTGGATAGTGATTGAGCCAGTATTTTTCGTCCGAAATTCTGAAAATTCAATTAAGTGTTTTTCTAGCCTCACCTCCAGTTATTTTTTTTTAGTAAGTTGAGGAAAAAAAGATAAATATTAAAAGATAAGGCAGATCTAGGGATTGCAGGGGCACAGGCTGGGCAGTGGGGGTGGAGGTATTAGCAAAGGCTTTCAAAACCTTCCTGTAAATTTTCTGGCGGCCCCTGCATCCTGTTGCCAGAATTCCAAAAGCTTGGAGTCATTTAGAGGTGTGAGAACTAACATTGTTCCACTTGGAAAGGGGACCATTTAACATTAAATTCCATTAGCACCTAAATTGTTTTCTAAAGACATCCGCTCAGACACAGGAATCGAAAGCAAGCATTTCATGCAAATAAATTTCTCAAAATTTAAACCTTGTTAAAAGCTTGTCTCGCACCTCTCCTCCCTCCCTTCCCTGCAGAGAACAATAGGCCGCTGGCGCATCCCCACTTTGGAGTAAATATTGACGGGGGAAGTTGCTAAAACATTTGGCTTTCTTTTAGGAAATTGTCTGGCACGATTTTGGCTGGTACCAGATCATAGATGAAATAATCTATGAGGCGAGAGGTGCGTTCTTTTGCGGCTCTCTTGTCACCCGATTGCTCCTGTGGGCCACTGCCCCGGGGGCTTGCTGACGGGGTTGTTGGTCCAAGTTAGGAATCGAAAACCCTCAGGTACCATTAGATAATTTCCCAAACTACTGCGATCCCACATAATGTTCCCAGACCTACCTGAGACGGACTTTAAAAACGAGAACTGTTGTAAAATTCGGCTCACACCAGGCTCATTTAATAGGGAACAGTCCTGGAAGGGCGTTTGGGCCTCGGGTAAAATAAGTGGGAAAACAACACAACACACCCGAAGCAGAAAAGTACATTCAGACAAGTGGGCAAATCCTCTCCAGGATGCTATTCCCAGGTGCGGAGTTGGAAAGGAGTTTTATTTTGTGCACTCTATTTAGAAGGGAAACTATTAAACGGGCTGGGCAATTATGAACGGAGAGAAGCAACTACACCACCCAAAGCATATTTAATGTTACATCGGTTAGTTAAAACTCAATTTCCACACATGGAAAAACTCAGCCCAGTAATACTTTCTTTTCCAAGGAAAACAAGCCGTTGGCTCTCACACACACAAAAACATCTCCCATCCCAGGATAAGGGCTGGCAGCCAGTGCGTTTCTCTCAGCAAACCCACCCACAGCCTCTCTCTCTCCCCTCTGCGCCTGTCCCTGTTCTGGCCCGCGGTTACCTGTGTGGGTCCTTTTGTGGATCTTGAGGTTTTCCGAGCGCGCGAAGACCTTGCCGCAGCCCGGGAAGGGGCAGGGGAAGGGTTTCTCGCCTGTGTGCACACGGATGTGGTTGACCAGTTTGTATTTCGCTTTGAAGGGCTTGCCCTCGCGCGGGCACTCCTCCCAAAAGCAGACGTGATTGCTCTGCTCCGGGCCGCCGACATGCTCCACTGAGACGTGGGTCACCAGCTCGTGCATGGTGCTGAAAGTTTTGTTGCAGCTCTTCTTTGGGTTGCTTAACTGCTCAGGGTCGATCCACTTGCAGATGAGCTCCTGCTTGATGCACTGCTGCCGCATGTAGCGGAAAAAGGCACCAGGGTGGTGGTGGTGGTGGTGGTGGTGGGCCGCGGCCGCTGCCATGTTCATACCCATGTTCATATTCATGGGACCGTACTGGTTGTGGAGCTGCGCCGCGGAGTAGGGGTCGGTCCGCGGGCTGGCCACCTGGCGGTACTGCTCCGATCTCCCGAACACTTCGCCCGGCAGCCCGAGACGCATTTGCCCGTTGAGCACATTCTGTGAGCCGTGCGGCCCGTGCTGCTCAGGGAGGCCCGGGAAAAGAAGGTGGCCCTGCGCGTCCGAGTGCGCGTGGTGCAGGCCGCCAGCTCCTGGTCCGAACAACCCGTGCTGACCGCCCCCGGGCGCGGAGTCCCCGAAGCCGCGGCTACGAAACAGAAAGTCCCGGGTGGAGTTGAAGGGCGGCCCGGAGTAGGAGCCGACGTGCGCAGCGTGGGGCCCGAGGGCCGCAGCAGCGGCGGCAGCAGCAGCGGAGCCGGGGTAGGCTCCGGGGCCCTGCGACGTGAAAGCCGAGCTTTGGCCCGGGGACAGCTCGTGGGCGCCGGGATTGAGCTTGAAGGCGCCCATATGAGCAGCCGCCGAGTCCACGAAGCCGTTCTGCGCAGCCGCCAGGCTCAGTTCGCGGTCCTGCATTTCTGCCGCCGCCGCCGCCGCCGCCGCGGCCGAGTGATGATGGTGGCGCGCGAAGCTGCCCACCCCGATGGCCGGGAACTGCGGCCCCGCGTCCAGCAGCATGGCCAGCGCGCCCGCCCGCCGCAGCGAGCCCCTTGGCTCCTAGGCTCCCACTCCGTGCACAGTGCGTCCAGCGGCTGCCCGGCTCCGAGCGCCGGCGGCGGTGGTGCTGCTGGTGGCTTCAGCCCGGAGAGCCTGCTGCCGCAGCCTCAGCCGCTTGGATCTGGTTCGGGCGTCCGGGAGCCGGGCGGAGGCGCGGAGAGGAAGAGGAGGAGGAGGCGGCGGCGGAGAAGGCGCGGGAGGAGGAGGAGGTGGAGGAGGAGAAGAGTCCAAAGCCAAGCGGAGAACCAAAGTGTATTAAAGGAGCTGCGGCGGGGGCGGGCGGGCAGGGAGGGGGGCGGGAGGAGGGAGCAACTGAAAGGTGTGGGGAGCTGAGCGGAGAGGGGGGTCGACGGGGGCCGAGTGTAGCGCGGCGGCCCCCACCCCTGCGCGCACTCGCGCGCGCACGCACACAACACTCTCTCGAGCGCGCCTTGCGGACCACCGGGCCGGCAATGCCAAGAGGCACCCGCAAAATGAAATCACTGTAACGGCGGGGCCACGGTGTCAGAGAGCGGCGGCCGAACGTGGGCCAGGCAGACTGGGGTGGAGCGGACGCAGGAGAGTTCCACGCTTGGCGCCCGAGCTCGGCGCACCCGCAGCTCCACCTGACCGCGGCTCGGGGGCTGGGGCGGCGGGCGGAGGCCAGGCGCCTTCTCCCCGGCTCGCTTGGTCGGTCACTTCCTCCTGCGCGCGACCGGTACTGTTCAGCGCTGCAGCCGCAGCGTTTAGCCCTCCTCGTCCTCCACGCTTGGCATTGGCTGCGCCTGGCGTAGTAAACTTATAGCGGCCACGAATTCCCCCCAGATCAAGGAAGCTGCAGAGCGGCTCCCTCTTTAAGTTGTTCGGCAGGAGGGAAGAGAGAGGAGCGGAGAAGGGGCTGTAGGAGGGAAAAATGAGCGGAGGGAGAGGAGGGGGACCTGGGCTGTAAAACAATAACAACAACAATAAAAAAAGTGATCTCTAGCTCGCCCGCTCCCTCAAGCCGGTAGGCCTGGGGCACTGGACCCGAAACAGACGGCCACAACCGCGAGGACTGGGCAGAATCCGTGGCTCAAGCAAAATGCGAAGAGGCCAAAGCATTTGGCCCCTTTTAGCTGAGGGGGTGTCCATTCGCCCCCGCCTCCGCCTGTTTATTTCAGTGGGTGCCACCGACGCCAAAGCCTTTTATTTTTTATTTTTTGTCTGCTTCTTTTCCTCTCCCCTCCTCCCTGGCCCCCACAACTCCCTCCCTGGCCCCCTTCCCCACAGCTCCAAGCCAGGCCTTCAGGTCACACCGCCCCTTTAACCGGGACTCCCGCCCCGCCCGCCCTCCTGGAGCTGCCATTGGCTGTCCTGGCCCAGTCAATCCTGCGCCCCCACCCCGCGGCGTGTACTCCTCTTTTCTCCTGAGCCTACGGAGCTCCCAGCAGTTCCCGCCGCGGAGGATTCTGGCAGTCCCTCGGGCTTGCAAGTCTCTAGCTCTTAGCCAGCGCTCACAGTGCTGCGGCTCTTGTCTCAGCCGACCGCCGCCCTCCGGGTCAAAGCGCGGGCCTGGCCTCGAGGTTACAGCGCCCTTGGTCGGGAGCCGAGTGCACTGTGCACTTGCGCTCTTCCGTAGAGGCCACCGACTCCCGGCGGGCACCGAAAGCCGGTACCCTGGCCACCTGGCCACTTGACAACGTGGCTAGTACCGGGCCGCCCTGCCAGGAGCGCGTCTAGAAAGCTGCCTGGGGGCCCATGTCTTGATCGGTTGGCATGGTCCCTATTCCTCTTCTCCCCGTTTTGTAAACTTGTCTGTGGTCTTAAACACACAGGTGCAGGCTGGTGGGCCTAGATAAAGCCAGACGTGGTCCTTTCTCCCATTCTGTGGACACTCACCCCACCCCACTGTTCCGCACGCTCGGTGCCCCCAGTTGCCCAAGTCTTGCTCAAATTACAGCAGTAAACACCGGGCAGCGGCCCCCACGAGGGAGGGGGTTATTTATTTATTTATTTTTAAATTTTATTGTTGTTGTATTACATCCATCCCTTTTTTGCTCCCCTCTGTCCCGGAGGGGGTTATTTAAAGGCAGTCACCTTCGTTGTAGATGCCCAGGCTACAGCCAAGATGGGGTGGAAAATGGGGGGAATACCCGAAGCGTGCCGCTAAGAAAGGCTCAGGCTGGGTCAGGCTCCGAGCCTCGGGAGAAGAGATCTCCCCACTGGTACTGCTTCTAGATCTTTATCACTCCTTCAGGGTCGAGGAATTTACACCCCGCCCCCTCCCCACCTCACCGGTTGCGGGGGCGGCGGGGCGGGGGGCAGCGCCGCAAGGCTCCTTCCTGTGCAGCAAGCCGCTTGACCTTCGGTCCTGGGGCTCCAGCCAACACCCAACTCGGGGCCCCTGGTTGGCCACTGTGGAAGTTTCCTGTCCCGCGACGGAAAAGTTGCCCTTCTGAGGTAATGAGAGGGATCAGCGGGCCCTGGAGGCTGCGAAGATGTGAATGCAAGGCCCAAGGAGGGCTGCTTTTATTTACATTTGGGGGAGTTAAAATAAAATTCAAGTAAAAGAAGACAATCAACATGCAATTAAAAATGTTCATGTGGAAATTATATCGACGAAAACGCGGAAAGACCTCTAGCTTGCTATCGCTAGCAGATCCTGGACTCCCTAACACCCGCACAGACAGGCTCTCGGCTTAAGCGGGTCTCAAGGTCGAAGCTGGCCGCAGATCTTTGCTTAAGGAGCCCCTGTGCTCTTCCGCTGACCCCCACCCCCACCCACTCCCGCGCGGGGATAGAGAAGTAAGAAGGGAGGCCGGAGCATCTAGTCTGAAAGCCCAGAAGTCTGCCTTATAGCCGGAGATTTTCGCCTCTCCTGAAAGATAGAAATGTTCCTCTTTTCCATACACCCCTCTGTAAAGAGGGGTGGAGGAAGGCAAATGCCAAACTGCTCCTGTAAGCAGAGAGGGAACTGAGATTGAGACAGAGAAAAAAGAAAAATCAGAAAGTCAGAAAAGCAGCCCTACTACAGATGGGAGTGGGGGGTGGGCAATGCACAGCCTTTCACACTTGTTTATTTACTCATCAATTTTATGGGGTGGGGTGCGGGGAGAATAACGGATAAAGTTTACTCCAAAAGAAAATATTTTATTAGAAGTTGGTCGTGAGAATAGCAATTCTGCACATCCAAAACCTCACTTCTCTTCCTTCTTTCAAGCCATCAGACTTCAAGTTTTCCACTTTCTGTTATTCCTCACTCCTCTGGCCCTCTCTTTCTTGCTCATGCTCTCCTTTCTTTGCCCCATTCTCTCCAGCGCGAGCGAGTGCTCGCCGGGTTTCAGGCGGACGCCGCTGGGCGCTCATTGGCGCTGGATTCCGGGGCCGATTGCAGCTGGATGGAGGGCAGATGCCCTAATTCCCAACGGAGACTCCTCATGCAGGGCCCTCCTGGCTATTCTTTCTGCGCTCCAGTTCTTCTCCCTCCCTCTGCAGGACGCAGGAACTGAGCCAAGTTCAAAGTCACGTCGTTGTCCTCTCTTAGAAGTGCTTTATTTCTCTACAAACCGCAAAACCCCTTTTTCTGGTGACACAGGTTTTTGTTTTTCTTGTTGTTGGTTTTTGTTTTGCTTTTTAGGAAGGAAAGTGGAGAGAAAGAGCGCGCAAGAAAGCAAGGGGGAAACAAAACCCTGCAAAGGCTTTCCCGTCATTGTCCCAAAAGTCGATTTGGGTTTCTTGGCGGAAGAGAAAAAGCGGCCAAGCCAGGTTCTGCATGATGTGAGTGAATTCAGTTTTTCAACAGGTTCCCGGAAGGGCCCGCGTTGCGGTGTCAGATTCGCGGGGCCCACAACTATCTCTATCCGGCAAACATGCCCCCTCTTTGTAAGTTTTCCAAAATTGTTCTTTTGAGATCTTATGGAGCCTGCATCTACCTAGTGAGAGTGGAGGTTTTGCTGTCTGTGGATATCCCCTGCATAGCGGGCCCCTGGACGCCCGGACTTGCTTACACGTCCTGGCAAGTGGAGGGAATGGCAGTGCGACAGAGAATTCGGGTTGTCTTTTCTAAAATCCCATCAAACGCCTGGGCACTCGTTCACTGAGCACCTAAATGCTGTTGCAGACCTCTGTGAATGAATGGTTGACTGAGTTCTTTTGTAATACGATAAGTATTTTGTGTGTACAGATATATAAAAACTATATGCATGCATAACACACACACACACAGAGAGAGAGAGAGAGAGAGAGAGAGAGAGAGAGAGAGAGAGAGAGCAAGAGCTTGCTGGCAGCAGAAGCCAAAAACAAACAAGCAAACAAAATCAACCTTTAAACTGGAAAGTAGAATCACTCGGTGGCTATATCATCCTAACTTTTAATGTTGCTCCTAAGAAAAACAATGCATATGAAGGCAAAAAAGAAAAGGATTTTATAAGATTTCAGCACCATCCTCTGTATCACAGACTCATAAATTCAACAAGATCATCAACAGGATATTAAGTTGCACATCACCTTTGATTCAGCCCTCTCAGACACTCCTGGGCTGGGTGACCCCTGACCCATGACAGACCACATGTGTTGTGGGGGAGCCTCCTATGTAAGACCCATGTAGAACAAAAGTTCTTTGTCAGAGCTTTACAGAAGTGTAACATAAAAGAAGGGGAAATCTGTAATATAAAAGAAAGGGAAATCGTGAAAGTCTCAGCCAACGTAGTAACTTTCAAATGCCATTTTTAAGAAGGGGGAGGTTGAGTGGAGGTGGGGAGGTATCATAGGATAAGGCCCTCTCCTGTCTGCTAAAAGAACTTCTCTTCTTCCTACAGTTAAAATTTACAATTCTGTAACTGAGCTTATAAAAAGTCTCTATATAAAATATATGCTCACCAGCAGTTTAGTGATGGGGATGCAAATGTTTGTGTATTTCTCATTAGGGACTCAGAAAAAAATAGACACCAATATTTCTATGTGACAGTGGTTGTAGTTTTGCAAATGGAAGAAAATAATTGTCCTTACTTTGTCTCCTCTTTCCTGATGGGAGTGTTTCTATTGCTGTAAAACAAAACAAAACAAAACAAACAAACAAACAAACAAAAAAAAAACCCCACAAAAGACAGGAGGCATTAGCTTACATAAATATGTTTAATTATTTTGAGGACCAGTATTCTTTGGGATCCCAGGCAAACTACATCCAGAGAGGATGAATACCGGTGACAGGCAAGCAGCTTTCCAATAAATTGAAGTATTATTGCAATAGACTTTGTAATACAATTTATGCTGTCATTCATAAATAACAATGCCATATGTCAACCATATTGCTTACATAAGTAAATCCATCAATGTGTCACTATTTGATTTATCTCAACAGCTTCTTCAAATATTGAAGTACAGATATTGGAAGGAGTGTGAAGTATGGGGGGACTACCCACAAAATTTGAGATAAGAAATAACATCATCTCTGTTCCTCCTTTATCTCCCCTCAAAAACATCCCACAGAATAAAGAATGAAGGGAAGAACACATCTTGAAGCCAATATAAATAATATTGGTAGTTATATGAACCATGAACAACACATAAGGAGGTTTTGTGATTCTTGTTTTAAGCTTATAAGCATATTGTGAAGTGCAACAAGAGAATTAACCAATCCTAATGGTCATATGTGGGTCAGAAGCCATTCTCCAACTACCCCCATCTCTGAGGGTAAAAATGATTGATAACCAAATGAGAATATTTGATGACAGGCCAATTTTACTGTTTATTTTTAATAGTGGGGAGGTAAAGAGAGCCATAATTTTTCAAGGGCTTTCAACCACTAAAATCAGGTGGGCATCGGGTTTGTCCAATTCTTGACTATCCAAAACAAGCAAACAAATCCCAAACCCGAGGAACCTAACATTTCAATCAATCATATAGTCCCAAACTTTTGCTTAAAAAAAAAAAAAAATCCTCATTAAGTCCATGTAAAAGTGATGGGGATCATACACTTGAGTAAAAAGCACATATTTGGTTACTCTTAGCCCCCAAAGTATCTGTGGAGTTTGAGGATTCAGCATGAGCTTAGAAGGGAGAAAAAAAAAAAAAAATCAACATTTACAGAGGCGCTCAGAGGGCTGCGGTGCTTCAGAGCATTTAAGGCCCCTGGATTGTGTCACGGCTCCCAGGCGGGTCAGAACTCTAGTGGTGAAGGCAAGGAGGGTGGGGATCTGGTGCCTGCTAAGTGCAGGTGGGACTGGCAGCGGAATCTCACCGCCTAGACGCCTGGAGAGTCTGATTTGGGAAAAGCCCTTGAACCCCAAGTTCTTATCACTTCTGACCGTGACAAAACTCAGTAAAATGTAGCTTGTGGGATGCTTTGCCCACCTCACCGTGGCTTAAAGAGTTTTTAAAGAGTGTATAATCCCTTTATTTATTTTCTAGTAACTCTCCTCCTCCCAGTTGAGCACCCACAGCCGCCCTTCCGCTGGGCTTCAAAGTCCTTTAATTCCTCGGCTAACGGGATAACCGTGTTTGCTCTTGAACCTGTCTCTGGCGCGATCCAAATGGAACTAGTCGCTGCAAATTCGTTGTGCACCCCGCCCTTCTGCTAGGAAGTCGGTTTTGCGGAAACCACTTTAGACTGACAAGCAGTAAAGCAATAGCAAGGGCAATAAAAATGCAGCTAGGTGGATCCCCCTGCCCCTTTCTAGTCCACCTCACCGACTCCGGCTTATCCCCTCCCCCGCCTTCAGAAACAATCAGACAAAGGCTCAAAAGTCAGGAAATGTCCAATTCTCTTCCCTTAGAGTTTATTAATTGCTCACACTCATCGCAAGGAAACTTGGCTGTGTTCAGTGACTAACGGAGGGTCCCCGGGAGCCCCAGATCCACTCCGCGCAGCGGGAAACCGTTAGCGCCAGCCTGGGCATCCCCACGGAGTCCGGCCTGTTGCCTCAAGGCAGCTGTGCGCGGCGTGGTTTAGGGCCAACTCGCGCCTTTGTTTGAGGCTGGGGTTCGGAGTGCAACAGTGAAGTCTGGAAATGGATGCTCCCCTAAGAGCACCTGTTAACCCAGAAAGGGCATTTCCATGTATTTCCATGTTGCCCCCCATCCCCCAAGCACCTCCACTGCCAAAATACAGACAGGGGCGTGAGTTTTGAGAATCGGCCCTGACCAGCACCACCGCGGAAATATAGGACTAAATCCACTGGAGAACTGGCATTATGACTTCTATACCCCTTCCCCACCAGTATTATTTCCTTCAATTCCCCGGAAAATTTTGTTTATTTAGGAAGTATGACATAGTTACCGGATCCTCAGAAACTCGGAATGTGAAGGGGTTCTGATTTGGCTCCCAAAAGGCTTGAAAAAGAAACAGCACACCTGGGATTAGGCGGGTCATCACAATAACAAAAACTGAGTCTACAAAATAAAAAGCCCCTTTATAAAGACAGGCAATCCCGGAAATTCACTGAGAACCTTTCTTGATGACCATATAGCTAGGCCTATTCTCAGGTTAAATTGGCAGGCAGTTTATTGGCTCTTATTGATGTTGATTGAATTTTGTTCCCAGTTCTTCATTTTAAGAATTAGCATCTCAAGTCAAGATTTACCTGAGTCAATTATCTTTTTAGGGTCTGGGTTTGGTAATAAATTTGCAAATATTCATTAAATGCACTGTGTAAATATCCCTCTTTCCAATCACCACCCAAATCTCTATTATTTCCTAAGAAAGTATTTTCTTTTTTAAGACTTTCATAAAAAGAAATTGATCATGGAGCTATATCTGAATTAAGACATATTAAATCGATGACAGATACATATCACGCTGTGTTTAACAAGAGTTTTAGAAGGAGGCGGGTCCCAGATTCTGCTTGGCTCTGCTGCACCATTATTCACATTTTTACAGCCTTTCCTTCATGCCTTTACTCATTAAACCATTAAATTTCAGCAATTCAATAAAACAAAGCAGTTATAATTTTGAGAAAAAGCTATTTTGAAAAGGGTGGAGGTACTCATTTTATTGCACAATAAAAATGCTCAACAGTCCATATTACAGGCTATGTTTTCGTTATGTTCTTTCTTTATTCATTCTTTCTGTTTTATTTTTTCCTTGTAACCTGCAGGACTGAATATAAAGCTGCTATTGTGGAAGTACTGAAGCTCATTGCCAAGGAATTCAAATAAAGGGAACTCATTTGAACTGTTCTGAGAGGAAACAAGACAGTGGTGAAAATTCCAAATATGATGCTTTCCCTATAAACCATCATGGAGATGGCACAGTTCTCCCTCCACCTTTGCCTGCTTGGCTTGAGACATTTTCAGTCTTTCAAACTAAATTGTAAAAGGACCTGTCCTCACCAAATAGAGATGTGGATTTTGTCACTGTTTTTTATTAAAACATTTGTTAGAGTGTTTGCGCTCATGCCTTTTTTATTTCCTCGTATTTTAATTTCATCAAAATTAAAGAAAGAAACATTTGAAATTTGATTGTAGTATTTTCTTTGTTCGGCTGTCAGTTTTATAACAGAAATTACATTCCTGGGCTAATAAGTAAGTTCCATTTAAACATTGTTCACACCAATGTAAATGGGGTTATTGAGCCAGCTCTTTTGAAAATATTTTTTACCTCTTTCCAGGACCATCTCCCAAATGATGGCTTTCTGCAGTCTGAAAACGTGGACTGAAAATGAATTAGGCTGATAACGTTTTATTGTATCCCAAAAGAAAAAAAAATCACTTTAGTCATTATCAATTTTTTAACAAATAATTTTATGCAGGGCAATAAAAATGAAAAACTCTGACTTTACATGTTGAGCATTTTGAATCACAAAATTTTATTATGCTTTATTTTTAAAAGCTGAAGGGAAACCTTGGGCAGTAAGAAAACTAAAGTTTGAGGGACACCACAATTTTCTGGCCCCTCAAAGTAATGCAGGAATCTATTTCTCTTTTTAAATTGATTTAATGGGAAATCGCTTGAAAGATAAGGGATTCATTTTATTAAAAGCTATTTTTATGATTTAAAAATAAACACCTCTCCTGATATATCAGTTATTCGAAAATAAGAAGGTAAAGGTTATTCCATTAGTAAATAAATAGCAAAGATATTGTTTGATTTAAAACCTTGGATCAATTATAATTTGTGGTTCTTTCGAAGAAACTGAAAAACACATTGGTGTGCATTCTGGACTGGAAGGGAAAATTCTGCTTAAAGGATATTATTTATTTAGCTGCTTCCCTCTGGAGAGATGCTGTTTGGCCTGCCCTACTACTGTATTTACCAGAGGCAAAAGTTAAAATCGCTACCCGAAGTCCTCCCGCCTCCCCCTGCCCCTAGAGGTAATTGGAAGTGGCAGACCTAGAACTGATGAGCAGTGAGATTACATTCGAGCCAATTCCTTTGAACCACATTGAAAAGCCCTCCATGAGCTAAAAAGTCGAGGAAAACGGTTCCTTTTGGGAAAGATGCATTTTGACTACACTTGGTGTTTAGTACAGCCGAATTACTCAAACTGTTTTTGCAGCCAACAGAACTTTCTCATTTAGCCTCCTGTCTGTGAGCCCTACATGAGTGTTTGGCAGGTTGGTGTCCTTCCTAAATAATAAGTTCCTAGCATCACCTCTACAAGTATGATGACCCGCAAACATCTGCTCACCCTTTCTGCAGAGAGCAGCCTAGAGATCTTCCAAGGGAAGTGTGTGCTGGTTGGAAGGTGCTTCTGCGTGCAATGAAGCGGAGGTTTTTGAAGTTGGGGACCCCCCTACGCCTTTTGCCCTTTCCCCGCCCCAGGTGGGGTCCCAGCCCTTAGCCATCACTTGTTCTTCGGCCGCGTGCCAGGGCACGCTCTCCTCAAGGAGCGTCTGGGAAACGCGGAGCGATGCGCGCGCAGGCCCAGCGCAAACTTTCTGCAAGTGCAACTTGGGCATCCCCGGGGAGGCGGGGACGCTAGGCTCCAGAGAAGGAGGGGGAGCGAAGCAAAAGCTTAGGCGGCTGCTAGCAGCGGGGCGGATCCCCGCTGGGACCAAGTCTGAAAGGGAGCCAATCGGGCAGCCGCGGTTGCTGCCAATCACGGGGCTCTCTCCAATCCCACCCGTGCCATTTCCAAAATCTCAGTCCCACTGTGCAGCTCAAATGTGGTGTTCACTCTGCCAATCGCTGGAAGACTGAGTGGGAACAGGAATAAGCAGAGTTAGGAGGCCAGGACAAAGAAGTTAAAGAGCCCCTAATATATACATGTCTTGGAAGGCGGGCAGAGGGGAAAAAAACTCCCTCAGTGAGGGTCTATGGCTCTGATTGTATGGTTCTGATGGAGCCCCCTTTGAGCAAGAGGAACCCGTCAGCGCTGAGATTAGCGGATTTGGCAACAGCTCACGCCAGGCCTCTTCAGAATATGACAGGCTTTCTGGCGCTGGCCAGCCCGCCCGCCCATTCCCAACTTCGCGCCATAGCCACGCACCTCCGCACTCGGGACCTGGGCGCTGACCCCGGCGTGGTCATCACTCCGCTCGGACCCGAGCACATGGCCCAGGCGAGCGCACTTGGCCTCAGCCCTCCCTCCCAGGCGCTCCCGCTACAGTCTGAGGCTCCCGCGGTTGCTGCCGGCGCTGCAGCCTCGGTCGCGCATCCGGGAGCCGGCACCTATCCTGGTGACGGGGGCAGCCCTAGTGTGCTGTCCTCCGCGCCACCGCCCCCAGCCCCTCCTCTTCCTCCCTCCCCTTCACCTCCTCCCCCTCCCCCTCCTCCTCCTGCCCTCTCGGGCTACACCACCACCAACAGTGGCGGCGGCGGCAGCAGCGGCAAAGGCCACAGCAGGGACTTCGTCCTCCGAAGGGACCTTTCCGCCACGGCCCCCGCAGCGGCCATGCACGGGGCCCCGCTCGGAGGGGAGCAGCGGTCGGGCACCGGCTCCCCCCAGCACACGGCCCCGCCTCCCCACTCGGCCGGAATGTTCATCTCTGCCAGCGGCACCTACGCTGGCCCGGACAGCAGCAGCGGCGGGGGTCCAGCGCTCTTCCCGGCGCTGCACGAAGTGGCGGGAGCCCCCGGCGGCCGCCCGCACCCGCTCAACGGCCAAATGCGCCTGGGGTTGGCGGCAGCGGCGGCAGCCGCGGCGGCAGAGTTGTACAGCCGCGCAGATCCGCCCTTCGCGCCGCGCTCCGGCGACGCGCACTATGGCGCAGTGGCTGCCGCTGCAGCCGCCGCACTGCATGGCTACGGAGCGGTGAACTTAAACCTGAACCTTGCGGCGGCTGCAGCTGCTGCGGCGACAGCCGGGCCGGGACCCCATCTGCAGCCCCACGCGCCGCCCCCGGCGCCTCAGCCGCCGGCTCCCGCGCAGCACCCGCACCAGCACCACCCCCACCTTCCTGGGGCCGCCGGGGCCTTCCTGCGCTATATGCGGCAGCCAATCAAGCAGGAGCTCATCTGCAAGTGGATCGACCCGGAGGAGCTGGTCCGGCTGCCGCAGCCGCAGCCACCACCGCCCCCGGCCGGCGGCACCAAGCCCTGCTCCAAAACTTTCGGCACCATGCACGAGCTAGTGAACCACGTCACGGTGGAGCACGTGGGCGGCCCCGAGCAGAGCAGCCACGTCTGCTTCTGGGAGGACTGTCCGCGCGAGGGCAAGCCCTTCAAGGCCAAATACAAGCTCATCAACCACATCCGCGTGCACACGGGCGAGAAGCCCTTTCCCTGCCCCTTTCCCGGCTGCGGCAAGGTCTTTGCGCGCTCCGAGAACCTCAAGATCCACAAGCGCACTCATACAGGTGGGTGTCTGTCCCCGGCCGCGCCGCTGCCTTCGCCTCTCGCGCCGCCGCCGCTGCCGCCAACGCCGCTTCTCTTCCTCCTCCGCCTTCTCGCCTTAATTGTTCCCTCCTTCTTTTGCTTCTCTTCGCATACGTATAACCCGGACATGTGACTTCTTTTTTTTTCTCTCCCTCTCTTTTTTCTATAAATAAGTAATTCGATAGCACACACAGGCCCCGCGCTGGGTTCCCACACGGTGGAGTCTCCAGCACTCCCGCAGCCTCTCCGCCGGGACCCGCCATGCGCTCCAGCAGCCACCGCCGCCGCCCCGGAGCTCAAGCAGCAGCAGCAGCAGGAGCAGGAAGGCGCCCAGGACAGTCGGCAGCCCCCATCCGTCCTGCCCCGGGAACTTGGGGAGGGCGTTGGGGGAATGGGGGGCTGGATCCGGAGCTTCTAAAGAGGCTCTTTCCTCTCCACGGATGGCAGGCCTTGCGCGCGAAAGGGGCATGTGGGATTTGCTGCTGTATTTGGACCACCAGCTCAATGTGGCCCCTCCAGGAGAGGAAAGGGTCCCTTCTCTCCAGGGTGGTGTGCAAATACTATAGGAATGGGGTTCCTGAAGATCTACCCCTACACACACACACGCCCCATTGTTTCACACTCCACGTGCACACACAGCACACAACTTCACACACATACATTCCCTCGTACAGCCTCTCCTTTTCTCACTGCTGGGACACTATATACCCTGACATACTCACATTACACGTACACCTTCATTTACACTTACTCATTTACACATCTTCATACACACCCATACTCACACGCGCATCGCCACACACTGATATTACACACATTTTATCACACGTTCCCAAGAGAGTGCTGGGGAAGTTGGCTTCTGTGATTTTCAAGGAAATTCTAGTTGGAGGAGTACAGGGCTAACCTCAGGGCCTCCCCTGCTTAGAATTTAGGGAAAGCCCCCTGCGACGCGGGGACCCCTCCCAAACCACGCAAGCCCTGCCTTTAGGGGTGCCACGGCCCTGGGGTGAAGGGGGCTGCGGCCTGGGGGCGGTGGCATGGCTCTCGTGGGTCACATGTTCCCTTTGAACGGACAAGCGCATTAGGCAGAATGCGCTGATGAGTGAGAGCGCAGTCGGGATTTATAGGGACAGACAATATTACCCCTCGGAGGACACTTAAGTAACTAGAGTTTACATTCCGTAATTACTTGGCTGATTTATCGGTGCTGTGGCGGCGAGGAGGCAGCCCCAGGGCCTGGGCCTCAACTCCTGGCCAGAGGCGGGGGGGCGAGGGCACTCGGGTCATCTGCGGGAGAAGCCTGATCTGGATGGCCCAAGGCCCTGAGCCTCGCCTCTTTAGACCGGCACCTGACAGGTCTCCTCTGGATTTGCACATGATGGGCCGGGAACTCCTTTTGCCTACCACGTTCTTTTCTAATTGGATCGGTCCACCTTAATGATTTTTCCAAAAGGAAACTTCCCAAGAGACTCTTGTAAAAATTCTGGTTCGCTAAGCCAGCTACCTTCCTGCCCTTGTGCTTTCAGTACTTCGGGACCGTGCAGGGGCCAGGCACCGTGAAGGGGTCACGCAAAGCATGGAAGGTGAAGACGTCCTCAAAGGGAACCCCCAAAAGTGGAGCCTGCGGCTTTGGCCCTTCCCTCCTTTATAGGCATCGGGAGTGGAAGTGGATCTTTCTTTCACGGGACTGGAAGCTGTATGGTGCCTAGGGCCCTTTCCATCCTTAAAGCAACGAACTGGAAATTGACTGTGAGAAGAAGCTAATCCTGATTCCTGCTCTCAGGCCCCAGCTAGACAGGCATCCTGCCGCAGTCCGGACTGCCCGCCCCCGCCAGGAGGGGGCGTGAGCGAGTGTTTGGCTTGGTGGGGTCCTGTGCCGGGACCTGGGTCTCCAAGGGGACCAATGTTCATTTCTTTTCTGGTTCACGTCGTTCGCATGGTTACATTGATGCCAGGTTCCAGTGACTGCATAGGCCTCTCTGTATCCCTCGGGGAGGGATGCTAGTAACCAACGTTAGTACTCAAACCGGTGCCAGATGGCTTTGGCGGTCTCTAGGCCTCTTAGACATTCTGTGTTGTACCCAGGAAAGGACCATCTCGGACAACCGGCCTACTCTGCTAGTCTCCCTTTGGGAGGTTATACGGGTTCCCGGCACATATTGATCAAAAGGAATAATCCCCAAACCACGAATGAAGGCCCGTATTTCTGACCCGCATGCCCCCAATTCCTAGTATAACTTTCCACTGGTCAGGACTGGAATTTTTTTCTGAGAGGGACTTGATAGGATCTGAAAGTTACCCACATGTAGGTTTCATTACTCCAAAACTCTCAAGTAAATTCTGATGTGACCCCTATGTCAGAATCTAAAATGTAAACACTGGGGTCTCACCCTTTCTAGTTAGATAGAATTTGCTCACTTCCCCTGAATAAAATAGGCAAATCTGTCACCTCTTTCCACCCCCCTTCATTTTTCCTCTACATGTTTATCCTTAATTTTCTACCTTTCCACTTCTCATCTCCCCTTTACTGGGTCAAATTGCTTCTCTTTATCACATGCCATGCTGGTGCCAGCTATGTTCAAGCCATTTAGTCTTCATAACCAGGAATGTGTAGCTTGTACAGAAACATGAGAATTCTAAAAACAAACCAACAACATTTGTGTGGAGTGAATAAAGCCACCATGTTGAAGAAGGGTTGATTATAATTTTTTGAAGAATGCTCTATTAAATTAGTATTACCTCTGACTTAAAGTAGAATATAGATATGAGGACAAATAAATAATATTTTGATAAAAATTGATTAACTGTTGAAGCTCATCTACAGAGAATTTTGAAAGTCTGGTTATCCCTGTGTTAATGTATTTCCCTCTCTATTGATCAGTGTAGGAGGTATATTTGAATAATACCTAATTTTATTGTTAAGCAATATTTCCAGGTAGGATAGGGTAAGTTACATTCCAGGCAATACTTTCAGTGTGCTTACATACCCTGGCATTGAACTATTTATCACTGGAAAAATTAACAACAAAACTACACTATTATTAATTATTGATACAAATATTTACATTAATACACACTAAACTGCCTTTTTAAAAATAAATTAAAAGCCAAAGAAAGGGCGTATGATGTATGTAATCAGAGTAGCTGCTGCAATGTGGAGAAATCCAACTTTATTTGTTAAATCATTTAAATATGAGGAAAATGTTAATACAGTAATATGGATGAGGTGACTTGTTCAATTATGGACTCAGATACATCAAGTTCATGTATACTGAGGTGAGGGAAAATTCATATCGCTACCTGCTATCTTCTTTTTTTTTTGCTGCTTACTATCAAGGTATGGTGTGGCTGAATTTCTAGTTTTCTTAATGAACATTTCCATCTCCATGATTAGGGGCCTTGTGTTTAAAGATATTGTGTTCCTGGGGTGGTTACAGCAGCTTAAATAGACGATGGACCAAAAGACAGGTAAATAGTTCATCTTTTTTTGACAAGCAATGAAGAAAGCTGTTAGAATGTTTACTTATGGCATCAGGAAAATGCCAGATTTGGGCTGGGGCTTGTGCTCTTTATTAATGTTTGTTAAGGCTCTATTTTGCTGGGCTCTTAATTGCCCTGCAAGTTGTGAGAGAAGCTGGTAGAAGGAAAAGGCCAATGGTCCAGCAAGGCTTGTAAATAATCTTGTGGTCAGACTGTGTTTTTCACAGGTGCCTTAATTTTTGAAGAAAATGGGACTTTGCTTTATTTTCTTTTGTTTCCCCTCAGTGAAGGCTTGAGGAATACTCTGAAACAAAATGCGATTATAATAATTTTACTGCACTGCCCCCAGTTTACTTTTAATTTAATTTATGTGTTCATTTTTCTTCTTTTTCTTATATTAAATGTATCATTTTTATCATCATTTATCTTGATAAGGGTGCTGCTTATATATTTTGCATGTATAGAACCTGAGGAGAATGAGGATGTGGGTATTTAGATCCTAGCTGTTACATTCAGTGTTCATGTTATACGGTATTCTGGACCATGCTTCAGCCACACTTCCCCAACCCTATTGTTACTACAGGGTTGATAGCTAGCCTCTCACAGGCCCAGTACAAGGACAGCCTCCAGGCCAGTGGTCACCAGGCCCATCCCTGAAGTACTCTTCCCCTGATACATCCTGAAACATAGGAATTAGGAATGGGGATTAGGCTAGGAGTTGGTCTTCTAGAGAATGGGAAAATGTATCCTTATTTCTGCTCCAAGATTTCTCATGATTAAGAGGTCTCCAAAAAGCAAATGTTAACTTTTCCTATATTTTGTTTCAGGGGAAAAGCCTTTCAAATGTGAATTTGATGGCTGTGACAGGAAGTTTGCCAACAGCAGTGATAGAAAGAAACATTCTCATGTCCACACCAGCGACAAGCCCTACTACTGCAAGATTCGAGGCTGTGACAAATCTTATACTCATCCAAGCTCTCTGAGGAAGCACATGAAGATTCATTGCAAGTCCCCACCACCTTCTCCAGGAGCTCTTGATTACTCATCAGTGGGGAATCCAGTGGGTTCCCCCCTGTCCCCCGTGGTGGACCATACCAGGAGTCACTCTAGCACTCTATCCCCTCAGGTGACCAACCTCAATGAGTGGTATGTTTGCCAGGCCAGCGGAGCTCCCAGCCTCCTCCATGCACCGTCTAGCAATGGAACCACTTCTGAGTCTGAAGATGAGGAGATATATGGGAACTCTGAAGTCGTGCGGACAATACATTAGAATTTACTACTAATAATAAGTAAAATAATAACTGGAAGTCTTTGGACTGTATTCTAACCTGAGACAATGCTGAACCTGAGAAAATTTGTGACTCAGACTTGAGGCCGGGTCTAATTAGCCCTATTTATTTGGTATGAAACCCTATGGTGTTTGTACATTTAGTTAATTTAATTAAGATATTTGGGCTCCCCCCCGCCCTAGAAAACACATAAAACAAAACAAAATTTAAAAACCCAACCAAGATGGACTTACACATTGCCGAGGGAGAGGACTGGGAGCAAATTGTACCATGAAAAATAAATGGAGAAATTTATTAATTGAGATACGCACTGCCAATGCAATATAATGTATACATTTGAAGGTGAGAGAAAGTACATTAAGTTAGAACTCAGCACAGCAGCAGGGCCCTCTGCATTTCTTAGAGTGCCTTGTGAATGCCTTTGACACCGTGGGCTTCTTTGGAGCCTCTTAAACTCCTCCTTGGGTTCTGATTCTGCAAAGTCCTCTTGTTTGTAAACCATACACTTGCTGCATTGCCCACAGATCTTGGAGTGTACTTATGTCCAAAAATATTGGGAAAAACCTTTTAATATTTGTCGGTTTTCATTGTTATTCTTTTATTATTGACCACATTGAAACAATATTTTTATACAGGATTATTTAGTACCCTGCTTGTATGATGAGACAAAAAAAATGCAGCAACCTTAATATATCTCCACTTATTGTGCTACTGTGATTGTTCAAACAAAAGTGGAGATAAGAAAAAGCTGCTATAATAGACAACTGTGAAACTGATATTTTATAAAATAGAAGAAATTCAAGTGCTTTTTCTGCTTTGTTTTGTTTTTTTGTTTTTGTTTTTTTAAATATGAAATCACAAATACTGTCTCTACTATGTTCAAACTTCTTGTGTAATAAAGGGATTATAGGTTAGGTCATAAGTTCTTTGGGATGCCAAAATTAACAGGCAAGAGTCTAAGGAGGAGTGATGTTGGCAATATGCCTGTTTTTTTTAACTTGTTTTTAAAATAACCAACCCCTATTTTGTGCTCATATCAACCTCATAAAAAGCCTTTATTTTTCAATGACTGAGAATGCATTTTCTTTCACCTGGGCACTGAACAAACCAAACTCTATCCCATTTGAAAATGACAGTGTGTGAAGTGTATGATTTATATTAAAAGAGGGAGGGAATTGATATACATATTAAACAATTTTAAAGGTTTATAGTTACCACCAAACATTGATGAATGTGTGACCTTTGCCAGAGCTGTCAAGCTATGATATAAAAAAGATCAAGGACCTTGAACAATAACTCTTAGTCAATATACTTTCAGTTGGTACAGCATATCTTGTATGTAAAATGTAGTCCATCATGAACATCATACAAATATACTAAAGAGCACTAATTTATCCTCAAAGACCCTGGAGAGACCTCCCCCAAGACCCTGAAGACACCTCCCCCCTGAGGGTTTGTAATAACTTGTTTCCTGTACTGTGAGTGGTTGATGTAGTCTTACCATTGTTAATAACTTGTATGTGAACACTATTTGTACAGTTGAATTAATTTATTTTCAGACATTCTTTTTTTTTTTTTCTTTACTGGAAGAGTTCAAAGTACACCAAAGAATTATATTATACATTTTGGTGAAAGATTGTTGTTTATGATCCTTGGCTTATTTTTTAATAAAAGGAGAGAAAATGGAAAATATATTTTTAAACTTACTTGAATGAACAACGTAATGTGAAAACCAGGACTCTTCCTGCATGTCTTTTTTGCATTGTGTTGAGATTATATATAGTTTATAGATATATTACTAGTACAGTGCATGGTGCTGTCACTTTGAAAGCCTTTCAATGTTGTCTTCATATTGTTATGGTGAATATGAAACATGCAGACCCTCCTTTATAAAGAAAAAGACCATAAAACTTGAACATAAAATAACTACATTTTAAAGTTTATTTGATTGTCATATTCACTTTCAAAGCTCTTTCAAGTAGACAAAAACGGTATGAACCTTGGGGGGATAATTTATGTATTGTAAATGTATTAGAACAAAATATGCCTGATTTGTATTGACTTGTTTTATTTATATAACTTTTTCAATGGTAGTTTGCACTATTCTTTATTATGCTACAGGTTTATTTATTATAAAACAAAGGAATATGTATTTTATGTATTTTGCCATGAATAGGTTAATTCTGTCACAGATTTATTGGTTTCTGACACACCTAAAATTTAAAAAATCTTGAAATGTGTACCTTCAATAGAAAACAAGAATAATTATGGAGTAAAAATTTTAATAAAGGTATTCTTCCTGTGTATTGCTTATGTTTTACATAATGGGATATTTCTGCCATTCTCTTCCAAACAGGACAGGTGGCTGACATAATAAACAATAGGTCCTTTTTCTTTGACCTTTTTATTTCTTAGCCTCTCCCCAATCAGTAAAATATTTTTTACAGCTTGGTTTAATTTAAATTTAGTCTAGAAAATAAAATATATTCATGAAAACTAAAGTTGGAAGGTTGCACACAACACTAGCATAAATCTTAGGGGTTACCCCATTAATGTGTTAAAATTAATGTCCTTAGTGATCCTAATCAGTGAAAATAAAAATTGAATATTTTTTTTGGTGCCTAGCCTCTAAAGTATAAGAAAAAAGGAATGAGAAAAATATTGAAGGAGGGACAGAGGCTTCCAGAAATACAAGCAAAAACAGGAGTTGAGGTGGGTGTTGAGTAGAGGGCATTAAATACCTCATATCAAGTAATGGGGTGAGGGTTCAGAATCTAATTTTATTGTGCTCTATTTGGAAGTTAAGGGGATATAAGTAACAGCATTTTGGGGCAGGTGTTGAGAAATTACATTTATGCTAACAAAACATCCAAGTAGCTTATACTAATGTAATTGGCTGTCTACATTAACCAGGCCAAATGTTTGCCTGTTAGCTGATAGAAAACTGATAAAAGGCAAATAGTTAAAAAAATATATTGACATTATTGGTAATAATGTCAATAAGCACGCCTCCAAAAAGTCATAGTGCTGTTGAAAAGTCAGGTTTATTAAATGTAGTAAAAGTGAAACAGTTTGCAAAGACTTGTTTTAAGCCAGATAACAATAACCAGCACATGAAGGAGAAAAACACTCATAAATGAGGGCCCCAATAAATGGGAAAACTTATAGTTCTCTAATGAAGTTTCTTGTGAAAAGAAGAGTGACACAAAGCCACCAAGACATGAATCATTCATGGGAAATATAAAAGATCTGACAATGAGCAGAACCTTGTATAGCATGTATAAAACAAGTTTCCCCTTATTTTCTGCTTTAAACTGTGCTATCTCCTGCTCCCAGTATTCTCTGTCCAGTCTATAGAGTTAAAGTTGACCACTGCTGTCCTTCGCTACTTCAAAGTAGTTTAGTCCCGAATGGAAGGTTTGGCACTTCGACAATCTTCATGGTATGTTACGATTTCTATAGCAATTGGCAAGCAAGACGTTCCCATCTGAATATGTTTCAAAGGAAGCCACTTATTGACACTAAGTTGGCTATCATCAAAGACTTCATCTTTCCTCTGCAAGACATGGCCCTTGCAAACACTGTTCAAATCATCTATCTTTGTTTTCCAGGCTAGAGGAATCTTCAATCTTCAAACATATGATTATCTGTTATATACAAAGTACAGTATATATTCCCATTCAGGATGTTTTTCGGTAAAACAAATTCTACTAAAATCTAAAGGACTGAGAAAGATCTTTGGGGAATTATATTCTTATAAGGAGTTGGAGATGGCCACACAAGAGGGACAACATTGGGACAGGAAAAGAGGAGGCTCAAACTTTTTGAAAGCTAGGTCCAACTATAATATTTGTAGTTGCTTGTAGTCTTGTCATCTATATCTTGCATTTTGTGGAAGCTTTTAAGTCAGTTAATTACATCTACCTATCTCTTTCTCACCTACCTACCTATTTACCTATTATCTCTTTCTCTATGAAATGGTACAATAGATGTTGGCCTAAAGTGTGTGTGTATATATATATATATATATATATATATATATATATATATATTTATCCCAGTCTGATTAGAAAACACAATTTGGGAAAAAGGGAAGGGGAGCCAGTCAGACTTCTCAAGTGATCACCTTAAGTCAGAGGAAAGGAAAGCTGAACGCAAGAGAACCAAAACAATCCTGACAGCATTAGTACTTTCAGCCTTCACATCACACTACCCACTTGCTCATCTACCCCTACTCTACCAAAATAGACACATGACCAGGGAAACCCACCTTTCTGGGGCTGGAGGGATGGCTAAGGAGACCCACAGTAAAACTCTCAGCCTTGGGGTTCCAGCACACTTTCCCTCCTTGAACAAAAACTCACAGAACAAAAAACACATGCCCACGCACAAATACTCTAGAGCACACATATTCACACACAACAGTGAGTGCTTAATCAGGCAGGGAGAAGTTCAAAGACACGTTCTTTGAAATTTAAACTACTGCTTTTATGGTACATCCACACAGAGCATCAGGATTGCTATGGCAATGGACAGGGCCGGGGGAGTCCCTGGCAGAGGGTCCACAGCAATTTCAGACACTCTATTAAGATACAGTTGCAGTGACCTTTACTTTCACGCCAAGTTTGTCAATTTTCACCTCGTCAGAAATACATTTTTTACATACGATATTACATGTGTAATACGCATGACACATAGTATGTTTCCATTTGCTTTTTATGAAGACGCCCCCATAGAACATCCTAGCTTGAGAGAAACGAGGAAGAACGAGCAGAAGAGAGAAAGCCGAGTGGGGGGTGGGGTGAGTAATGCTGGGAAAGGGGAAGAGGGGCAGGAGCGCCAGAGCCCCAGTTCCTCTTCCTTCTCTCTCCACCTAAGTACTTTTATTTGCAGAGCGATTGTTCTTTGTTTATTTAATACAAGTACTGTGTGAATGGTGAAAAATAAACACGATGAAAAATAACCAAACAGATGATTCCACCGAGTGAAAAAGCCCGGACTTAATAAAAGTGCGAAGCAGTCACCGCTGAAAGAGAAACCCTTTGAAGTGGAACTTATTATAGGAGGAATACTTTGGGGTTGCCTTAACGACGCCGCTGAATCGAAAGCTCTCGCCTTTGTCAGCGATTTGTTCTCCTTTGCTGGAGTGCCCGGAGAAATTACTTACATGGGCTGTCTTAACGTGCAGCCTGCAAATCAGTAACTTTGCAGCTCAGACTTGGAGACGCCACTCGGCAACGGACAAAAAGAAGTCAGGGGGAAATTCACCAACCTTTCACGCCGAATCTCTGGGGACGGGGGCACACGGGCCTGTTGGGGGCGGCAGCTAAGAAGTTGTATTACAACTGGCCCCCCTCACCCGGGCTCTCTGTCCCCTCACCCCGACCTCCGGTTCTGAGTTGGGGCCCTGGCAGCGTGGGCCTCGCACAGCTGCAGAGGAGGCTCCGATTTCTCCCGGGCCCTCCAGCGAGGGGCGCTCTTCTGCGCGCTGGCCCGCTGGACGCGGGACTTTCCCAGCAGTTTCAACCATAGTTAACAAGGGTCGTTTATCACCCAAGGGTTTTGAAGGGTTGTCTCCAGCCCTGTGCCCATTAGAAAGGCGGAGGTGACATTTAAGCTCCGTTTTCAAGGATCGCGGGGGGATTTCAATGAAAAGGCAACTCGTTTGTCTTATGAGCCTGGAAACAACCTCCTTCTCTGCTCCTTTTGACCACATGGCAAAATTCAAAAACAATAGTTCAAAAGTGAAATGGCATCGTGGTGTTCACTCGGGAACAGGCCCCCATCTAGTACCAGCGAAAAGGGATAGTCCGCAAGACAATGCACTTTTTGTGTCCTACCCTGTCACAAGGATTGTGTTGTTTGCTTTGGAGGCTGCGCCTGTTATACTTTCCTGAAAGTGCTTGTGTTAAACAAGAGTTATAAGTCATCCAAAACAACAAACATTTTGATTTTCTTTGCCTAAAGGGCTTTCCCTGGCTATGGGCACCGTGAAAAAATAATGTCATTGCTGAGAAAGGGACACCAGTAGTAGCATTTGAAGCGGGGGCATTAAATATTGAATGACATGGGGGAAAAAAGAGCTTGTCCAGGGGCACTCAGCCTTAAAGTCTTTCTTCAACTTTGTCTTCAGTAGCTGCTGCACTATTTAAGATGGTATTAATTAAGGCAGCTTCGGATGCCGCTGAGCCTGTCGGCCACTCGGCCAAGCTGGGTCAATGGGCCTGTGTTCCACGCTCTGCTCCTGCGTTGGCTCGGCCTAGTGCAAATGTCACTTTTCATTTGGATACTGAAGAGAAGGGCGCGTCCTGTATTAAGGGCAGTGGGGATGTTGTCATCAGCAGGCGTTAAAGGAATATGTGGGGCTAGGGTGTGGGGAGGGGAGGCAGGAACAAAATGAGAACATCTGCCGTGGGCCCGGGGGGAAAGCACGCTGGTGTGCACTGCTTTTGGCACAATTTGGACAGTGTCGTTTAGCAAACAAAGACCACGAGGGACTTGCTGGGTTGGAACATCCACTCTTTGACCTGCTCCTGCCTGAAGTAAACTAAAACCTCAGCCATGCAAAGATCCACCAGGCAGTCAGGTAGGGCATTATTTTTACCAAAAAGAGTAGCTTCTACAAAGACAGACAAATATTTGGTGAAAATAGGCCTCTTTACTGATTTCTTCCTCCTCCCGAAGGTCCCCTTCACTGATCACAAATCGCCCAAAGGCCCTTAGCCAAGAACCTGAGATCCAATTTTACAGATGGTGAGACCTCAAGTAAGAGTCAGAGAAGATTTTTGTCAATAGCCTCATTGGGTCAGAAGGTCCACACAGAAGTGGAGTTCTGCTTAAAGGCTACAACTACTTCAAAATATCCCCTCTGGGGATGGATGTAATACAACAACAATAAAATTAAAAAAAAAAAAATAGAAAGAAAAAAAAATCCCCTCAACTTCAACACCAAGCATTTGATTCAAAATAAAATGGGATTTGGTTTCAGCAGGTGGAAATTCCTAATGAGATAGAGATAGATAGAGAGAGAGTGATTACTGCCAATTAACTGTGGCGTAAATGAAATATATGTTTTAACAAACTCTGTTAACTGTTAGTTCTTATTGAGAAGAGACAAAACTCTGTGGGGCAGAGGGGCGCAGGGTACTTTGGCAAATTGACTTTTGCATCCACATCCCCTGGGGGCTGGTCCCTTGGAATGACCTTCCAGACAAACTTAGGCCTTATCTTTTATCGCAAGATCCTTTAGAGATGGGATAGGGAACCTCAACTGCTCTTACCGATGTGTGACTCTGATTCTGGTCCTTGCTGCCAGGTATATCGGTTTAGCACCCTCAACTCTAGATTCCTTTTCAATGTCTAATTCTCCATCTTGCGATGTTGTGCTTTCAGGGTTCCCTCCAGCCTTCTGGATTAGGTGGTCACCTAGCCCACCAAGAGCCATCCTACTGAAGAAAGCAGTTCCTACCATCTTGCAAGGCTAGGTTTTGTGTGCTGGGGGAGTGGGGAGCGCAGCTGCCTACACCCTCCGCCTCAGTGGGAGCTGCAGGCATCACTCTAGGGCAGGAACCACCTAGGCTAGTCAAGAAGGTGCCAGAGGTGGACGGTGGAGAGGAGAGAGGTGTGCCAGATGTCCCTACTCCTATCCCCCACAACAGGTTTGCAAAGCCTGGGCCTCCCAGGCCCAATCGCAGGCCTGGGTGATCGTTTTTGCACCTCTTTCCTTGGTCTCGTCTCCCAGCTTCTACGTTTTTGCACGAACAGGCCCTAGGGCAGGCGAAGGGATGCAAACGTGGCCTTTTGGCCCAGGACGTACTGACGTCCCCCACCCCCTCAAATCCCCCGCCTCCTCCCCAGCCAGTGCACTGGGCTCCAGGCACCTTGCCAAGAGCGCGCGAGCACCCTGCGTGACACATTTGCTTAAGTTCCTGCACGAGATACTGGAGGTGGGGTGAAGAGGGAGGGGTGGGTGGCGGTGGACGCTGCCGACTGCCGGCGGTGCGCACAAGTTCAGCTCAACTTCCCGCTCTTTAAGAGACCGGGATCCCTTTGGAGAGCCCTCGGGAGCTGGCGGCGGGGCTGGGAGTGGCGTGGGTAAGCTGGCCAGCGCTGGGCGCGGGCGGCGGGGCACGAGGGCGCGATAGGAGGAGGGCGAGAGGGTGGCCGCGGCCGGCTGGACGCTCAGAAGAAGTCAGCGCGAGCAGCTGTGACTTCACCTATTAGCCTCAATGTCTTTCCGAGGAGCCTGGTGGAGTTAAAACAGCCCACAATGGGCGCTCTGGGGCGCCTCCAGCGTGACCTCCACCCGGGTTTAATAGTTTCATAAGAACTTCATTAAATCAATTACTTAGTGAACACATCATCATTTATTTGTAATTAGCAGCGAGGAGTGCGTTCTCTCCCCCAGCCCGCGGCCGGAGTCCCAGCGGGGTTGGCGGAGTTGCGCAAGCACTTTTGTTTGCTTGAGTGTTGACTCCCGGCATTATTCGGTCCGGGTAATCTTTACATCTTAATCTAGCATTCAGGGGGCAAAGGGAAAACTAATAGGGTGCAGACCAGAGGCCAGCCTTGCGGTCCCAGACGCCCACAGAACACGGTCATCGCTACCCGCACAGGGCGAGTCTCGGTGTCCCCCCCCTCCTCAGCGAAGGCGAGGGGCACAACGGGGTAAGAAGGGCTGAAGGTGAATGTTCTAGGCCAGGGGGACTCAGAACGCAAGTGGCTAAGGAAGAGGAGATGAAGGAGCGAAAAGAGGAAACCGGGAGTAGGAAAAGGAAAGAAAGCACGTCTTGCAAAGCTAACACAAAAGGCAAACGTACGCGTTCGTGCAAGTGTGCGGACGGCGTTAGAAGGGGAATGCGTGTGCGTGCACGTGTGTGCGCGCTGGATGTGCCTAAAATCATCTCCATTTCAGCTGCCGGGAAGTAGGGCTGAGGGAAGAGAACGGGAGCAGGAGTGCCTTCCTACCGTGCGAGGAGACAGATGATCGTTAGTTGTTCAGGCTGTAAAAGTGTTAGGGGACTGCAGCCCCGGGCGCAGCTCCCTGACTGACCCAAAATTCTGAGCTAGTTGTTATCGAGGAAAGCCGGGCCCTAACCTGTGCGTGCAGAGCAACGCCAGTAATGGCTCTGCGCCGTGTGTTGATTCGTTTCAAGTGTAATCATTTCCACCCACACGCTTCAGCGCCGACCAGATACCGTGCAGAACGTGGGAATCTCGGCTCCCGGGGCCAGAAACGCGGGCGACGCGCCCCGGCGTCCTTGCCCGGGACCTGATTTCCGCTGCAAGTTGGAAAAGTCGGTCCAGCACCGAGAACTTTCATCTTATGCCGATGATCCCAACTCAGGAAATGAAGGGGACCCGAGAAGGGCAGGAGTGGGGCGGGAGGCAAAGGGTCACTGATGATCCGGCTCAGGTTGAATCAGGAGAGGGAGAGAGTGTGAACAGCTGTAAGATTAGGAAAAAGCCCATGGTACATATGCAAATGAGCTTCCAGAAGAAATAGTGGTCCAAAGGGGGTCTTTGAGGTGAACCCCGTTTTCTGTGAGTTTTTGAGAAGAGGGTCTTGAATTCCCCCACTGGCTTTTGTGGCCAGGTTGGTTTGATTTAGCATAACATTTGGAGGCAATGAATGTGTGAAGGTGGTTGTTGCTTTTTTAGTGATTCCATAGAGATCGAAACAGTGTTTGGACTGCCTGTACTCTAGTGGGCCAAAGAGAGCTTGGTGCGTCATGCCAGAGTCTGGTCTTGGGTGGGAATGGGGAAGAGAGAAATAAACTGTGACTCAAAGGCCTTTTGATTCAGTTGAGCATGGTTGTGCTCCTGGGAATGGCTGTTTAGTTTGCCAGGGATCCTGACCTGGGTTCTCATGAAGCTTCCACTCTGGTAAACCAATTCCCAGGACAACACATTGGGTTCCCAGGAGGGGGTCTTAATCTCTAGCTTCCTCAATTCCCCATTCTCCCCCTTTCCTCAGGTCTCAACATTCTGTACTCTGTTCTGTACTTTTTCTGTCCTTTTTGCACAGTTGACTCACAGGTCACTTGAGTCTTATACATCCTTATGCCTGCTGGACACAGGGTGAGAAAGTCAGGCAGCAGCTCAGATCCCGTTTCCAAATAGGCTTGAATTGCAGAGATCCCACTGAGATCCCCAGCTGCCTCTGACTTACCCTGATGGTCTGAAAGGTTGGGTCAGCCTGAAAAACAGGAAATAAATTGAGAGAAGATCCATCAACCAGTAATCTTTTAAAAGCCAGCAATCTTTTAAAATATAAGAACACTTTGCATACTCCCCTCCAAAGTGAGTCCCTGATGAAGTAGTTAAAATGGTCAGGCTTCCAGAAAGATTATAAGGAGCAAAACCAAATGCATACACATAGAACAAAATACGATTTTCTTGAATATATCTCCAAAAACTGTTGTATATGTTTCTGCTCTAGTATAATGAATACCTATGCATGTTAAATATATATTTGATCAGACATGTCTTCACACACACACACACACACACACACCCAGCATATTTAACTCCAAGTTGAAAATTATCGGGGCCTATACATCCTGGACCTAACCAAATTGCCTTGAAGGAAGCAAAACTGAGAAAGGCTATATTTAAAATTAAAATGTAATTCACTCCTGACTTCTTTATTCACTTCTCCCTCTTCCTCCCACCTTCAACACCATTTAATAAAGTAGCATCGGTTGGAGAAAAAAAAAAAAAAGGCAAGTCATGCAAGTATTTTATGAGCTGGCAGGGCATTTGGTATAGTGGTTTGATTTAGAAAATCTGGCTGCTGGCTGAAGAGTTGTCTTAGTAGTATTCAGTTTATGCATGTCTCTCCCTGCTCTAGGTCCTAATAGCATTTAATCCATTAACCACAGATCCATTCATATCTCAGATTCTGTTCTCATTCTGACTTTACTGGGCTGAGTACAATGCTAGCACCTTACCTGAGGCTGCCTCTGCATCTTGTGAACCCTGTTCTCCACACTCTACCTCCTTTCAGGGGAGCTTCCTTTCCTTATTGGCCTGATCTCCTTATTTTACTGAGCTCCATGCCTTTGGGCCTTTCAGCCTGAAAATAATAGGTAGGCATCATGTCCATATTCTGTCATCTCTGTGTAGGGCTCTGAACAGTTTTCTTTCATCATTAGCTGCAAGTTTCATCTTCCTGTCCTGGCAGGGAGAAGAAGGCCTGGCATTGACATACAGTAGATGCAAGGATGGGCCAAGGCCTGTGTGAGAGGACCCAGAAACTCTTGGCAGCCTGGTTTTGGGTAATGATGTGTAAAAGAAGTTTAAGGGCATGCCCAAGGGAAATGTGGAAACCTAGATTATGCCAATGTTTGTCTCTCTTTAAGGCACAGGGCAAAGGTTTGATTGCTCTGGACATTTCTTTCTTTCTTTAAAACATTTTATTTATTATTTTTTAGAGAGGGGGAAGGGAGAGAGAGGCAGAGAGGGAGGGAGACATCAATGTATGGTTGATGTCTCCATGGACCTGACTGGAGACCTGACTGGAGACCTGACTGGAGACCTGACTTGCAACCTGATTATGTGCCCTGGCTGGAAATCAAACTAGCGACCTCTGGATTTGCAGGCTGGTGCCTTATTCACTGTGCCACCAGCCAGGGTCTGATTGCGCTGGTCATTTCTTAAACTGGCCCCAAAGAGGAAGCATTGGAAAAACTCATGGCTTAGGTCAAGTATCTGTTGTGTTATCGAAAGAAACTTTTGGGTAGGCATTGGCCTCAGTTTGGGCCTTCCCATTCTGCCTTCAGACCCAGAAGCTTTAGTGGTTACCAGGTTCTGTTGCTTATAACACTGAGAGACAAAATCATGAAGTGATTCTAAGCAAGTGCTTTTCAGGAAGGAACCACCCCCCCTCCCACACACACACACAAAGATGGGGGCAAGTCCAGGAAAAATGCTGCATCTAGTGCCACTGCACCCACCCATACCCTCTGTTATTACTAACTTTGACTGTCTGGAACCTATTTATCGGCTCTAAAAATCAGAGGGCTGAGTTGGTCTAGAGATAAATGTACCTTGAAAGAACATTAGCTTCTTTGGCCACTGGCAAGGAGAGGCAAGGAAATGGAAGTGTCTGTTTACTGAGACTCCTCCAATCTGAAAGATGCCTGTTAAGAAGGCAGCAGAGAAACTGCACCATGAAAAGTATTCCTCTTGATTCTTTTTTTTTTTTTTTTTATGATTTAAAAAAATTTTTAAAAAAAAGATTTTATTTCATTATTTTTTAGAGAGAGGGGAAGGGAGAGAGGCAGAGAGGGAGAGAGACATCCATGTATGGTTGCTTTTCACCTGCTTCCAGCCACAGACCTGACTGGAGACCTGGTTTGCAACCTGGTTATGTGCCCTGGCTGGGGAATCGAACCAGCGACCTTTGGGTTCATAGGCCGGCATCTTATCCACTGTGCCACCAGCCAGGGCTGATTCTTTTAAGTTCCTTTTTGAGGTTGAAACTGAGTCAGATGGATGTCTGGAGAATTGTAGGCATAAGGCTTCTCATTTCCTGAAGGGCAAAGAAAGCTCAGACTAGCTCCTGGGGAGCCAGGGACAGCCTCTCTTGGAGCTGGATACTCTGAGGCTCTGGGGACAGAGCTGTGGGTCCTGAGCAGGGAACTCAGTAAGAGAGGACATGGGAAGTTGTAGAGAAGCCTCATGTCCAATTACTCACATGTTTTCTGCCCCATTTAAAAATTCTGGTTATATATATGTATCTATAGATACAGATAGACACACACACAGAGACATATTCAAGGTCGGTCCAGAAAGTATCCGGCTATGTGCAATGAAAAAGAGACATTTATTGAACAAGATACAAGATATAAGGAACATTGTAAATAGGACAGTGATGCCTCAGTCCTCTTCAAAGTAGGCATCTTCAGACCTCACACAATTCTCCCAATTGCCATCAGCTGTCCTGTCATATTTTCCTGTATATCATCAATGATCTGAAATTTCTTCCCTTTCAAAGGTGATTTGAATTTTGGGAAAAGCCAGAAGTCTTAGGGTACCAAATCTGAGCTGTAGGGAGGCAGAGTCACTTGGGAGACTTGCTCTTTCACCAAAAAATCTGTGCATGAGATGTGATGCATGAGCAGGCACATTGTCATGATGAAGCTGCCAATCACCAGTTGCTCATGGCTATGGCCTTCTGAGTCATCTGGATAGTTTCTGCAGAGGAATGGTCAAGCTTAATGTAAAATTTGATGCAGATTTGTTGCTCTTTACTCAGTCATTTCAAATGGGATGGCCACAGAGTACACATGCTCACTCAACAGTGTCTACTGCCCCCATTGACTACTACAGTGAAGCTGCATTGTTCCGATCCATTCTCCTTGGCAGCCAGGTTATATCAATGTTGCACAAGCTGTTCTCATTATATTAACAATAATTGGACTTTTCCAGACATACTATATATATATTAAAACTGAAGATTTGAACCATTTTTAAAAAAAGATTGTATTTATTATTTCCAGAAAGAGAGGAAGGGAGAGAGGCAGAGAGAGAGAGAGAAACAGAGAAACACCAATGTATGGTTGCCTTTCACCTGCCTTCAGCCACGGACCTGGCTGGAGACCTGGCTTGCAACCTGGTTATGTGCCCTGGTTGGGGAATCGAACCAGCAACCTTTGGGTTTGCATGCAGGCTGGCGCCTTATCCACTCTGCTACCAAGAACTATTTTTAAGTATACAGTTTTCAAGTATTAAGTACTAATAATTTTGTGCAACCATCACCATCATCCTTCTCCAGAATTCCATCTTTCCAAACTGGCAATAACCTTTATTCTACTTTCTATGTCTATGAACTTAACTACTCTAGGTACTTCATGTAAATGTACCCATACAATATTTGTTCTTCTATATAATTTTCTCAAAAGTTCACTCATGCTGGGTATGTATCAGATCTCCATTTTTTTTTTTTTTATGGCTGAATAATATTCCAAAGCATGGATATATGTGATTTTGTTTATCCATTTGTCTACTAATGGACATTTGGGTTGTTTCTACCTTTTGACTATGGTGAATGCCACTAAGAATATGGGTGTATTCACATGCTTTTATATGTACATATATACCTATATAGTATGCTTTTTAATGAACTAGTATAAAACTCTTTAAACTAAAGGGGAGCTCTAGCCAAGAATTTAGAATATCAGATATTTCACTTGGATCTGGCTTTGTGAGGTCAACAAAGTGCAGCTGGAATTCAAAGCAGAGCCAAAGCATTGTTTTCTGTTCCATAGCATTCCCATCTGTGTGTGTGTGTGTGTGTGTGTGTGTGTATGTGTGTGTGTGTGTGTGGGTGTGTGTGTGTGTGTCCAACTCTACCCAATGCTGCAGCTTCAGAGGAACTATTAACACATTAATATTATCAATAGCAGGCAGTGCCTGAGCCATTAGGGATTTATGAAAACATCTGAAGCAAGTCATTTCAAAGTGCTGATTTGTTTTATAGTCAGTATTACATTTTATGACAGGCTCTTTTGCCAGCAAAATGAGCGTATAAGCATCATACACAGCTCAGTAGACGGAAACTGGTGCCCTGTGCTGCCCTGCAAATTTGTGTTCCAGATCCCTTGGGAAGCTTTTGCAATTTGCAGACAACTACTGACCCTTTTCTGAAAGGTCAGCCAGAACTCCATTGGGAATATGCCCCACTTGCAGTTATAGTCATAGAAAAACGATAGCTCCTTCCCTTTCTGTCATTTTCCTAAAACAAAAATAAAACCAAACCAAACCAAAACAAAATCCAAAATATTCCTTATTGCTTTAGAACACACCAAAAGCCAGTCTCCAATAGACCAAGGCCAAACATTTTCTTGGCCAATTCTGCTTTTTGGGTCTCTCGTTCTGGATAAGTAGTCTCAGTCCTTATTAGAACTAGAACAGTGGTGCCAAAGAAAAGGGACAAGTGGTGACTTCAAGGAAACAGATATATATTTCTCAGTTTCCCGGAGACTCAAAACTCTTCCATTCAGCTATCCACCACTTCCACCCACCCCAGAGCTCCTGCCCCCAACATAAACCCAAAAAGAAGACTCTGTCTGATTCATAGGTTTGATGGGGTGGAGATGGGGACCCAGAAGTATGAAGGGAAAAAACATTCCTCCTCTCCCTCCAGCCCCCACCCCAAAACTGATTTGTGGGTCCCGACCACCCAGTTCTCAGTGGGATGGGGAAATAGCACTAGAAAATTCCTTCTCAACAGTTCCTAGGGAGCAGGGTTTGTAATATTTTACAGCCACTGTTTAACATTTCCCTACCTAGTTATTAAACACGAAAGGGAGTAAATTAAAATGGTAAAGTAAAATGAAATAAAAGGAGTCTTTTTTTCTGTAAAGAGACACCTAATTAAGGAATATTTAAATCCCACAAAAATGCAGATTCTCATGGGTGACATCAAACTTCTTTTAAATGAGAAACAAAATCCAGAAAATTGGGACAGGCCCAAAAGGTAGCCCTTTAAAACAAAAACAAGTCCTTTCTCTGGAGACTTCTGACTTGTTTCCCCCTTCCTTTTTCCCTTTTCCACAGTCCTGGGGGAAGATTAAACTCAAATGATTCCTTTGAGTTAAAGATTTTTGGGCCACAGCCAGCCAACCATGCAGCCAGCCCTTTCCTCTTGCCAGCAGCGGCTTCTTGCTCCAGCCCCAACTCAGAGCCACTGGTTCTTCCCACCCCCTCCCCCACAGGGTTTTTCAGTCGTAATTTACGGTTTCATCCCCTCAGGAATGCTTTTGTGTGTGTGTGTGTGTGTGTGTGTGTGTGTGTGTGTGTAGAGTGGGGCAACACTTTCTCTAACTCCCCCATCTCTTTTCCCGGGAGCTTTCTGAAACTTGTCCACCATATTTTCCATTTTCCTCAACTTACCAGAGCTTGGAGAGTAGCTTGTTTCCTGCCCCCTCCCCCCCTTGACTCTTAACTGGTTCTCAGATATAAAAATTCTGGTCTTCTTAAGTGATTTCACCCTGGGTCCCACATTCAGTTCTTCCCAGCCTGAGCCTCACATTCATCCTTTGGATGTAGTCTCTGGCCTTTGCTCTCAAGCCAGTTGTGAGGCACCTGCTGGGAATAACTCAGAAGGTCTAAAGGGGTGTTCAACACCAGGAAGTTGGAAGACACTAGGTTAGCCACCTGGAAATATGCCTCCTGCCTCCTGTCATCTGGCAGGCTTTCCTGGAGGACAGCAAATGCAGGGACCTTCATGGCTAGGACAGAGCTCTTCCCATAGTAGTGGCTGAATTTCTTCCTTATCCCTGTAGTTGTTCTATTTTTTTTTTGAGTTTTTAAAAATAAATATTGATTTGAGAGAGAAATTTATTGTTCTACTTATTTATGTATTCATTGGTTAATTCCTGTATGTATCCTGATAAGGGTTAGAACCCACAGCCCTGGCTTTGCGATGATGCTGTAACCAACTGAGTAATCTGGCCAGGACCTCCCTGTAGTTATTCTTTTAGGAAAGTATCATTCTTGTTGTTTAGTTCTATCATGAGGGAGGAAGAAAGCTATCAAAAGGTTAAGAAACATGCAATGATGTGTCTTGAGATGTCTACAAATTAGACATTCTTTTTAACTTCTCACCCCAAACTTACCTTTTTGATATTATTTTAGAGTTTTGATAGCTTGAAAGTCCTGCAGAATTTTCCCCAATGTCTCAATGCATGGGATGGAGTAAGAGGCTCCCAGATTCCTGTTTATTAGACTAACTAGTAAAAGAAAATAATATTTTCTTTACAAGAAATAAGGAAAGGCTACTTTGTTAACTTTCCTTTGGGGGTCGATGCTGTGTCTGGCTTTGCTTTTTTTAACAGAATAGATGTGGAGGCACCAAAGCAGAGTGTAACAGAAGCAATGCCTGGCTTTCCCCAATCTGCCGCAGATGCATTTGTTTGGCTGGCGCTGCCCCATCTGGGAACTGAGGCCTCTTAGCTGCAGTCCTACCCTTTTTTTCTTCTCAGAAACATGAAGGGAGAAAAAAAAGTTATTTTAAAGTTCTTTAATTTCTTTTATCTACATTAAAATTCAGTGCATATCATATTTCTGAGTAAAACCCTGGATGGTATTTTTAGAAAATATCTTAGATCTATGTTATATCTACATAACTCTAAGCCTTGCGCACATATTAACCATTAATTCACATTCTACTTCTTCAAAGTAAAGTGGGTTGGCTTCACTATTCTTGTTTCTGGGGTAAGGAAACTGACCCATAAGGTTAACCTCACACAGTAGTAAATGTGGAACTTAATTAGTTTGAGTCTTTTTTTTTTTTTTTAAGATTTTATTAATTATCTTTAGAGAGAAGGGCAGGGAGGGAGGAAGAAAGGGAGGGAAACATCAGTGTATGGTTGCATTTCACCTGTCTCCAGCTACAGACCTGGCTGGAGACCTGGCTTGTAACCTGGTTATGTGCCCTGGCTAGGGAATCGAACCAGCGACCTTTGGGTTCGCATGCCATATAGAAAGCGATATTGTGGTTTGGTGACCATATCTCTCAGGTTTTCTTTTCTTTCTTTCTTTTTTTTTTTTTTGAAATTTTATTGTTGTTGTATTACATCCATCCCCTTTTTGCTCCCCTCTGTCCCCCTCCCCACCCACCCATTTTCCCCAAAGTCAATCCCACCTGTTGTCCATGTCCATGGTTCCTTTATACTAGGTTCTTGTCTAAACTGCTCCCCTTCCTTGCCTCTGCCTACCTCCTCCCCGCAACCCCCTTCCCCCTGACCACTGAAGGCCTATTCACTGTATTCATATATTTGGTTCTGTTTGGCTTGTTGTTAGTTTTGTTCATTATTGTTCTGTAATTGGTGAGATCATATGGTATTTGTCCTTCACTGACTGGCTTATTTCACTAAGCATAATACTCTCCAGTTCCATCCATGTTGTTGCAAAGGGTAGGAGTTCTTTCTTTCTTTCTCCTGTATAGTATTTCATTGTGTAAATGTACCAAAGTTTTTTGATCCAATCATCCACTGATGGGCACTTAGGCTGTTTCCAGCACCTGGCTATTGTAAATAGTGCTGCTATGAACATAGGTGTACATAGGTTCTTATGAATTGGTGTTTCAGGCTTCTTTGGGTATAGTCCAAGTAGTGGAATCGCTGGATCAAAAGGCAGTTCCATTTTTAGTTTTTTAAGGAAACCCCATACTGTTTTCCACAGTGGCTGCACCAGCCTGCATTCCCACCAACAGTGCACGAGGGTTCCCTTTGCCCCACATCCTCGCCAACACTTGTTGTTTGTTGATTTGTTGATGATTGCCATTCTGACAGGTGTGAGGTGGTATCTTATTGTGATTTTAATTTGCATCTCTCTGATGACTAGTGATATTGAGCATTCTTTCATATGCCTCTGGGCCCTTTGTATATCTTCCTCAGTGAGTTGTCTGTTCAGGTCCTTT